>NIPQ01090493.1:72905-96815 GCA_002806875.1 Lepidotrigona ventralis hoosana
CGGAATTCAAGGTGAAATTGTACTAAAGAGAAAAGAGGGGGAAGGGTGAGTAGGGAGGGGGAGGAAACAGATACGACAAAGAAGAAGGGTAAAAAGGGAAAGGAAGGAGCGAGAAAGAGAACGGTGCGAGAAACGGGGGAAGTGTGTCATTTCGAGATTTAAAATAATCTCGCCACCGGAGAGAAAGAGAGAGAGAGAGAGAGAGAGAGCTTGGATCTCGCTTACTCTCTCTCTTTCTCGATCAATCGGGCCAAAAGGGCGGACGGGCGGACCATATTTACGTAATATCCGAAAGTACGTTTAATAATTTTGAAAAAAAAAAAAATATCAAGCGGGAACGGTTGCGTCGTGAACGCTTAATGGAATTCCATAATTCAATCGGGGATTTCTCCCTCGAATATAATTTAACGCCGGAAATTCCTTCCTCGATAAGTCAACTCCCGGTATCGGAGTCGTCTCTCTGAGTTAAGCGACCCTCCCATTTTCTTCCACCGACGCGCTAGAAAACTTCCGTCCCACTCGGCGCTACGTTTATTTCTATCCCTTTGCTTTCTCGAGTGTTGAATTTACACGATTTTTTTTCTTTTTTTTTGGCGATTCACAAGAACGTTCGAACACGTCTTTTTTTACTAATTGTTTGACTGGAATTGAAATTTTATTGGAGTTGCAATGAGAGACAACCGTGGCGAATATGTCGATAAAATCTCAGACCAAATTGAAAATGTTGTATGGAGGTTGCAAGAGATTCGTTATATTTTACAGAGAAAATCTTACAGGAAAATATTCGAACAACCAATGATTTATTTCATTTTATTTATTCTGTATACTAACTTTTCAATAAATATATAGTACTCTATGCTACTATATATATTTTGTACTCGTCACATGCATTTATTCAGATAGATCTCAAATTGTTTCAACACAATCACGTCTGAGAATGCAATGAAAAATACTGATTCGCACGGTATGAACTATAAAACTTCCCTTGCGATAAGTGCTCGAGTGCTTTGGTGAATCAACGCAGAGCAACGCTAGTTTTTCGTCGCATCGTTGCTAGATTCCTTTCGGCTCCAATTAATTCCCGGTAGTTTTCCTAACGTTCGAACGAGTTTCATTGCCACTCGACGTGAACCGCGGGCTTCCACGAGTATTTACTCTAAAAAGTGCACGCTCGAAATACCGGCGAAGCGGTATTTCGGTCGGATTAAAACGCGGTGATGGTTCCCTTTCGTCGACCTCGCGCGACATTTTTACTCTTTAATCGGTTCGACGGTCCAAGTTGAATGCAATTTCGGCGGGTCGATTTTCTCGCGGCCGCGGTGCACGAAAGATAACTCGCGTAACTCGGGTGATCATCGACGACTCGTGTTCCTTCGCCGTGCTCGCCACTCGACGACGGTATCTAAAGCGATTTTCGATATCCGGCGAACCGACCAATCGTCGCTCCGCTCTCTCTGTGAAATGGTATATACCTGGGGAGAGGGAGGGGGGATAGGGGGGAGAGGGTGGCAGCAGAAGAATAGAGAGAAAGAAAAAAAAGAGTGGGTGTAATAATCAGAATCGTAGTAGAAATCTCAGGTGCAGTGGCTGACGAGCAAGAAGGGGTTTACGTATCGCTAATTACGTACAAACAGCGTGGATTCTCATTTCTCGTGGATCGTGTGCGCGTAACTCTTCGCTCGGAAACTGTTCAATTTCGCGATCGGATCCGATAATAAATCGCGATTCGTTTATTACATCGTGATAAAGTAACGAAAGACAAAAGTCAAAATGCATTTCGAGAGAGAAAAAAAAAAAGGAAAAAAGGGTTCGCGTTGACATCGCGATTCCGACCGCACGATCGACGAGAAATCCACATCGCGTGGAAGTCAGATGCATTGGTCAGAAAAAACCAGGATATTAAAAGCGAAACGAAGATCTCGGGATCCAGGACGATCCTGAAGTCAGGACGGTCCTACGATCGGGACCAAGGATCTTGACGAGGGTACCTGAGCCACACATGGGCCGGGCTGCTCGCAACTGCATTGCCGTTTCACTCGTTAGCAGGGCTTTCCATCTCGTTCGTTGTTCGCACTTTCCTGATTGGTCAGAGACTGATCAGACTGAAGATCGGCCGTGCATGATCCGATTGTGCGATCATGTCCTAATTTATTTTCTTTTTTTTTTCTTTTTTTTTTTTTTTTTTTTTTTTTTTTAACCNTTTCAACCCTTCAACGTTTGAGATCTCTCGCGTGACAGCGATTACCAAAAGATTTCTTCGATACTTGGATTCGTTCGCGAAATTAATTTTCGCTCGACGCTACTTTTAGAGTTTAAATCCCGTTTCGATCCCTTTTCTGTTTTCGCTTCCATTCGAAATGCGTGATTTACTTCGAAAAAAAAACACGATGATCTTGCCTTCTGCTGTTTGAATTTAAAAAAAAGAAAAAAAAAAGAAAGATTAATTTTTTTTTTGAGCGATTATCCCTTTGTTTGCGGCCGGTTATAGATCACCGATGGCACGATTTGCGAGATACTTGGCCACGAGTGGCACGAAAGCGGAATCTAAAGAATCAATAATAAATCACCTAAGCGAGGATGTAGAGAAACAATGAAACTTTCAATTTGTGGCCAACATTCTTCTTTGCGCTATTCCGATCGAACATGACGATTCCGTGGAAGA
This sequence comes from Lepidotrigona ventralis hoosana, assembly GCA_002806875.1. Lineage (NCBI taxonomy): Eukaryota > Metazoa > Arthropoda > Insecta > Hymenoptera > Apidae > Lepidotrigona > Lepidotrigona ventralis. The sequence goes on from NIPQ01090493.1 coordinate 75,568, forward strand.
AGGTAGAAAGAGGTCAGCGTATATAGAAAATTTCCATCTGGATATATATCGTCGGAATCTATACGACAAGACACACTTACTTGCCGTAACGTCTATTTTTACAGTCGCTTATTTTTAGAATCTCTTTCTCTCTCTCTCTCTCTCTCAGAATAATTAATCGACTACGTCCTAAACAGTTATCGTTAGAAACGCTCTTTATATAATTTGGCTACTGCACTCGGAACTTTGAAATCCACGTTCGCGTACTATACTCGTTTACAACTGTTTCTCCTACGCGTAAATATAAATTGCGTCGAGAGTGACATTCGCACGCGCTTCTCATCTTTTCAACGAGACCGTAAATTTCGTGGTCCTATTTGCATATCTTATCAAACAGAGTCTCGACAGTTTCAGCCTCGATACTTGTTGCGTGCACGTAATCTCGTGAATTTGATTGGCCAACGTTCTATTCGTATGGATAGTTAAGAGAAGTAGAAATTGATCACTACACATACACACTTATCATTAAAACTACCAAAGTGGTCGAAATGACCAATTTATAATTTTTGTCAGACATTTTACAAATGTGAAAACAGTGTATTTTCAAAGGTTCGAATAGATATGAATACAAGCTTGTATACTCCATATAGTAAAGTTTCTCTATTTCTTTGTCTTCAATGTCTCCGGTGGAAATTTTGATGCTTTAATCGTCGGTAGTTCCACTATTAATTTGATTCACTGGCTGCGAGTTTTTTACATTAAACAGATTGTGCACCTGAAACGGAAACAAAGACAGCAAATGGAAATTTCGAGTAATTCGGTACAACTCGATTCCAGACATCTCTTCGGAGAATTGGGTTAGATTGCCAGATATTTCCCCAAAGATCACTTGTTTTTGGATCTAAATTCTCTCAAATAATGAACTCAGTCACAGCAAGTAATTTAACATTTTCACGTACGTGTGTACTTGATTTTGGTTGTCCGAAAATATTAATATCTATCAACGCTGAAACAATCGTATCAAAGCATTCTACATGTAAATCACTATAATTTAAATGATAATTAAAATAAACAGACTTGTACAATTGTGTTTCCAAACGGAAATTGATATAAATTGTTTGACAACAACACCCGTCTCTTTTAAGCAGTTACGAAGAACAAAAGTCAGGTTCGATTGTTACAGCACATTGTATTATTTATGAAACTTTTATAGTGACAATTTTTTTCCTAGTAAGTAATATTTCTTACGCGCAACGGCCGTAACTTACTTTGAAACTTTCCGCCTGGGGAAAGTGCTAACAAACTATCCCCAGGAGTTTTGCCGGCCATTCACGATGAGTTCAAACTCGGATTTTCAAGATTTTCGCATAATTTCAAAGGTAAGATAAAGCAACACACGCGTCGATTATCCGAGCTTCGCGTCTAATTAAACTTGCCGCTTACGTCACTGATCGCGCAATTTTTCGCTTGGTAAGGTACCACGAATCTTGGCCCCGGTGCCAACGACGCGACTAAACATTCGGTTTTGCGCGAGAAGCTGCTGCACCGATAGTCATCTTACTTTTTCCATGCCGATATTTTCCTCGATAAACAGACTCTTGCGACTTGGTTGATCGTATCACGCCTCTATCTATTTTCCGATACTTATCCTTCCTCCCTTTGTGCAACGAAACAACGAAAAAGAGAGAGAGAGAGAGAGAGAGAGAGAGAAGTAGTTCCACGAAGACGTGAAACGAAGAGGAAGGCAGCAAGAATCGCCAAGGGGATCAGAAAACAGAAACAAACGAAAAGATAGGAAAGAGAAATAGATGAAAGAGAGAGAGAGAGAGAGAGAGAGAGAGAGAGTGAAGAGAGAGTTAGTCGGTTGTTTCGCGAGCGAAGATCTTATCCCCGCGTCGTGGGAATCCGGAATAACGCCCACGATCCGTGCGGAACTCGCGCGAATCCGGGCACGTAAATAGCGATTTCCAAAACTGCGATCCAAGTGGCCGAATAACCATTCGCCTAGACGATCTCCAGCGCCGAGGTTAAGTTTAGATTGCATCGATGCGATCGGATGGTGTATATTGGATTTTCAGATGTGTACGGACGACTTACACAGTTTTGAGAAAACGTATATGCATAATACTTATTTAATACTTCCCGATTTAATGGCAAAAGTTGGGCAATTTTTTTTTTATGTTATTTTGATTTAATACCAGTGACATCATTTTCATTGTCGATGATTTCTTTTGATCTGTACGATCGGATCGCAGCGCGAAAATTTAAGAAAACAACAATCAATCAGCGACGTGAAAATAGAAACAAAGAAATAACGAAATAATACAGGGATTTAATAGGGAGTATGGTTGTAAGCTCGCATCGAATTTAATCCGTTTACCGGTAATTGAGCGATAATATTCAGTAAATAATTCAATCTCTGATATTCAGTCAATAATACAGTTTATTATTAAATCATTGTTTGTTATGAATTCTCTTCCAAAATTAACAAGGAATTTCAGTAGACTCGCTTTAAATTCCGTTGAGCGAAAAAAATCATCGTAGCGTGTGGTATTAATTTTTTATGTGGCATTAAGGACTCTGGTCTAGATCCCAACAAACGTTTAATTAACGTGAATTTGTCAAGCTCGCCGAGGATACAGAAAATTTAACTTTATTTGTGAAAGCTAATTATGAAATGCAAACTACGACTTCGTTTGAACCCACTCGACGATCTACAACGAGGAGATACAACTTGTCTATGAAGCAGACAAGAGGAGCACACAGTGAATTAAACTAAAAATATTTGGAATGTCTGTTAAGATATATGAAGCAGATAGAAGAAGCATTCTGTGTAAAACGTAGGAAGACTAGAAACTTCAAACCTCAGTTTACTCTGTCAGCGAATTCAATCTACGCTGATGTGCTAATCTTCGCATGAAAGGTATGTGAATATAATAACAATTTTCGAGGTTCCACAAGACAATCTTTCATTAAGAAATGACTCGTGACTTGCAGACACTTTTCTCGTTGCTGAAATTTTCAGCTGAGAGAAGGGCTTAGTCATTAACTATAATTATTTCATTACATGCTTGTCATCACTGTGCAAGTATTGAACATAATACGTTATAATAAAACGACTGAGGCCGTGGTTATGGTGGATTTACTGTAAAATATTTTCTGAAAAAGTAATGAAATATACGATCGTTCTTCGGACGTTGCATTGGTCGAAACACGTACCCATTGTAACTGCAGCAGTGAATCTATTTTCTCGACGCAAGCCATCTCTAACAAAAGATTGACTTATTGAGATGATTGATTTTTGAACTCTTCGTACGTGAGCCATTCTTCAGCCCCTGTTCGTAAGCAATATCTCTGCCGAAAAGTGTTTCTAAAAAGAAGCCGCGATCTATCCATCACAATCAACCCGCGTTGATCTAAGCAGGTTGAAATTCGCTGTAACGTCGTAACAAAGGAATCGCTGCGATTTTATCGACGATCAATCACTCTTCGCCCGATAACGAAAGGAAAAGAGCGAAAGGAAAACAGAAGAGGGGAACGCGTAACACCGCGTGGTAATTAAATTACGTATTCTCGATCGTTAAAATTCTTCTGCCCAACGAGCTTAATATTCAAAACGGAGAGCCACGAGGCGAAAAGTACACGAAAGAAACGAACGGGGGGACGTTCTGCGGCGCCGCGGCGTTCGGCAGAATTCCATTAAACTAGTTGGCGCGGATCGGGAAACAGAAGGAAACACGCAGAGGGAGAACGCGCGAGAAGGAGAAGAGAAGAGAAAGGGGGGAGGACAAAAAAAGAGAGAAAGAAAAGAAAAGAGAAAAACAAGAGGGAAAAGAGGAAAGGAAAAAAGGTAGAAAGAGCGTTGGATGAAACGTCAGCTTTCGTTGCCGGTAGGTTTATTATAAACGGCCTCGTTTTCCTCGTTCCGCAACACGGTCAAGTGGAGCATCGCGTGGCGAAAAATAATTTGCGCCTTTGCGTCGAGAAAGCTACTGCCACGAAACCGAAACCGGGGATTTTCCTTCTTTCCGAACTCGCGACAGAAATAAGGGACGGAGAAACTTCCCGTCAGCGGGGGACGACGGTCGCGAATTGATCACGAAATCCTCGCGGCGGGGTGTCGTCGTCCAGTTTGACGGCATTTCGCAAATTTAAAAAGGCGCGTTGATGAAAAAAGTTTCGGCGATCAACGAACCGCGGTGCAACTTTTTTAACGAGTCATCGAAGTATCCAGCGCGCGCGCGCGCGCCAATCCGAACGCGTTTCCACCACCAGCAATATGAATATAATAGTGTTTCGAGCACGCTCGAAACTTTCCGTAAGCGATGTAAAATAATTGGAAATTTTTTCCGTCAAACGTATTTCGATAGCGGCCGGCCGATCTCGCGCGAAAATGAAGTGTAAATATCGACGACGGAGAAAATCTTGATTGAAAGTGAAGGAACGATCCGTTTCAGTTTCGATTTGTCACATTTTTTTCACGTTGGCGAAAATGTTAAATCGTTGTACCATATGTTCAAATAACGTTATATCTTCAACGAGTGAATACGTTGGTTGTTAATTACTCGAAGCCTCTGCTTGCTAATATTTGCTGCGAATAAATTGATTGATGATGTACCATTGAAATGTAATAATATTCGCCTATCGTCCATAACATCATCCACGAAGGAGTTCCTCTCTTCCTTTGGAAGAGATTTGCAAGCAAATAACTCCTCAAAATCCACCGAGTTTCTTATCGCCGATCGTTTACGAAAGTTGGAGAGAATTCGAGTTTGTAAAAAAACCACGGCTGAATCGTAACATGTCGTTAACCCTGTTCCAAGAGAGAGAGAGAGAGAGAGAGAGAGAGAGCGGTAGGATCGATAGTAATGGATCGTTGATGTGCCGGTGACCGGGCAATGTATGAAAGCACGCTACTTCCAGGAGAGGAGAACCGAACGAACCCCCCTTTATCCGCCTCGTGAGAATAAAAAGTTCGACGAAAGCCACCGTGCACTCGCTACGTTCTTATGCAAAGGTCGTGAAACGTTCTTATGCGCTCGCCGGACTTGTTGGACGCCGGGACAGTGGCGTAAAAATATCGAAAACAAATAACACACGTACGGTTTCGAAAGTCGAAAGATCGCACGGGTCGTCAAGTTGCGATTGCACCGCGACTGACGTGTGTACTTCGATTGTTTCTCGATGGTACGTGTCGATTTGCCATCACGCGAATACATACGTATACTTCTAAATGTACACGCTGTGAACGTACGTTCGCGCTGAAATCACACGACCAACAAATAACTATTGGAAACTATCCTCAGCATCCCCCGTGCTTACGTTCACTCTTCCTTTTTCCCTTTCTTTCGCACGCGCGCGATGCGAAATTAATTTCGCCTCTCGGACCCTCTCGTGGTTTGCTAACAGGAGCTCGCGTGAGTGAAATTCGGTCCTTGGCAATTATTCAGTGAGATTTGATTGCTTAGGCCAGGGGACAGCGACGTCAGGAGAAATAAGACAGAAGAGTTACAAAAGAAAGAGTACCGCTGCAGAAGGCTACCTGGGCAATTTCAAGAATTAATTTCCGCCCGACTCTTGCAGAGAATGTCTTTCCCTTAATTATAAGATTCTTCTCGGAGCGCCGTTATTCTGTCTTAAGGATCCCAAAATTGCTCCTATCTTTCCCACGTTTGAACGTCTTCCGTTCCTTTCGTATTACCTCCAAAGTCCATCTGTCTCGTTTCTAATTAGAGAAATTCGCGAGTCATAAAGCTGCGAACCAATCGATTTGCAATAAAGGGGGAAATCACAAGAGGGAGAGAGAGAGAGAGAGAGAGATATTCTAATTGCGAAGTGGCTATCTCTTTTTGTCTAACAATCGCTGTCTCTTTATCTTTCGCGGCCGAGCAATGAAATGTGTTGCCGACTTTTGAAATTGTTTGCATTTTCCACACACTCGGCCCGTCTCTCTAAAAATACCGGTTATCTGTTGCTCTAAATCAGTTGGAGTTACGCTACGTAGCCCATGGGAAGCGGGATTTACATTTTTTCGCAGTTATTCAACGCCTTCCCATAAATAATGCATGCCTCTCTCTCGCATTGCGTTGCATACGGTTGATCAACGGATCAGACGCGTGTACACAGTCGTTTGTAGCAATATCGTTGCCCCGTGTCACGAAATTCCTTCTAGCGTGCTTAAATATCGATCGGTCGAGATTAACGAAAACCGAGAACTGGCACTCGAATTTTTAGCAATTGCCTGAGAAACTCAAGATTCATAAACACCGGTAAATTCAATACAAATTCGAGATCTCGTCTCGAGGAATCGTGTTCTGTCCTCGTGTGTCTTATCGCGAAGAAAATCGCGACTCGAAGAAACCTGGCGAGAATCGTTTCGTGCCCCTGTTAATTTTTCACGAAGGCGAACGAATTACGGTCACGGCAAGTGGCAAAAGTTCACGCGGAAGATACCGACACTTCTATTTCCCTCTCGAAATCCCAGCTCGTTGCAACTGCCTTTGAAACCCACGTTCAATTTCGTTCAAGAGCTACATACTTGCAGCAACATAAGATAAAATTTGACAAATCACTAGTAATTTGGAAGAACCATTTCAAGATTCGTTTCTATTATATATCGCCAAGTCAGATAGTCTTCTTGAGTCTACATTTATATTGTAGGCTGAGTATTTTTTATATATTCGAAAACAAACTTAAAGCATGTGAAACATCGATAACTCGTTGTAACATTCGATATGTGGGTTCCACTTTTTCAATTGTTACCAAGAAAACACGAATTTGAATAAAAGGATATATTCATCCGATAAAATAACTTTCACAAATATTCTCCAGATACTCGCGTCGTTACATCATACGAATGCAAACTTCCCTTTGATTAATCGCTTTCCCGACAACTTGGATCAATTATTGCGTCCCGTACAAGCCGGCGAGTGTCCTGATACCGACGAGGACGAGGTGTAGGTACACACGGTCGTGTAAGTAGACGGTATTCATCCGTGTCGGTGCTGGACATTACGGTGGATCGGCGAAGCGAGTACACGACAGGAAAGCGAACAGGCACCGTGCCTCCTCCTCCTCCCCAACCCCCCACCAATGAAAGCCTCGACAAGTTTCTAGACGTACTCAATTAAAAGTTCCAGCCACTCGAAACGCGGAGTGGCGCGCGGCGGTCCCGGGTGCACGGGGCAGAACCATTCTGTCTTCATTTTTTCTCAAGTGGATCTACAGTCGATCAGGAGGAAATGGCACGATCCACTGGCATTTCATTATCGCCTCGATTACACAAGTGCTGCTGGTTACTGCCAGGCAATTTCACCCGACCCTTTAGATTCACCGCTGCAATGCATCCACAGCCATCGACCCTCTTTAACCCCCTCTCCCTCCCACCTCTACGTTCCCCGTCGTAACCACCCATCGCCACCTTCCTTCCCTAGTAGAACTACATCACCCATTCCCTTCGTTTAACCTCTGTCTACCTGCTTTCTTCCGCCGGTTTAACGTTACGCTTTGTTCCCGACTTTTTCACGCCGGCCCGACATCCACCGCTTAATCGCGCGAGATCGCGTTCGATGGGATACTCTCGTGTCACCCAGGTGGTGAGAGTGACGATACACGGTCTGTGCACAGTGTGTGTGTGTGTGTGTGTGTGTGTGTGTGTGTGTGTGTGTGTGTTAGGTATATACACACTGCAGGTACTTTTGGCAATCGCTGTAGACTCGAGGACATCTCGCACAGTAAAGAGCAATCTACTTATTTCACGTTTGTCACCGGTTTTTCGTAGTTAACGCGTGAAAAGCATGGCGCATATTGCGTACACCATGATGACGACGATTCGCAAGGTTTTCCTTCAAGGGGTGGGCAAGGTGGATAAATGAATAGAAAACCTGTCGTTGTGTACGTTTCGAGTGAGAAATTTGTGGAACGTACGGTTGAAAGGTTCGCCGATTCGTTGTTTCTCGTTTGTTTCTCGTTCGAGCGTTTTTCGGATAATGCTTCGATAAACGTGACAATTCACCTGTTTTTTGTTCGAAAGGCAAGGTTCGAAATTCCGAAATGTTGGAAATTGCGTGCTTGATTAACGTTCGTTTTACAGGGGAATACACGGTACAGACCGTGCCGTAAAACGAAAATTATTTAAACGACGAAATTTTCTCGGTCGGTTTTTAACATGGGCCGGAAAGCAACGACTAACGAAACAATTCGTTCGGAATGGCAAAAATTCTGATGAATGAACGATAGAATTTTTATGTCGAGAAGGGAGAGGTTCGAACCCCGCGAACGATTCACTCCGCTAAAGAGCATTAACGAAAAGGCATTTCTCTCAAAAGGCATTTTGAATTGTAAAACGATACCTGGATACAGTCACTTTGAATTTACAAGCAAGACAATCGGAACAACGACTCGTCGAGGAAACAGAATGAACCGATCTTTAATGGTTATTAAAAAAAACCGGTTGATCGAAAACTATCGCTTATTTGCAAACGAAAGAGAAAGAGAGAGAGAGCTTCGGCTACGTCGATATTCATCCTGTCTCAAAGACAAGTGTCCGTATTCTCTGTTCTCCTTCTCTCTTTTTCAATCGGATCCCATTGAACCGCTTATTCTCTGTTCCAATTTACTTGAAGATTCCGCGCGATGGACTCTCTCATCTGAATCTCTCATTAATACTCCAATTTTCTATTCATTTATCGGCAATGTGGGCACATATACACGTCCGCGGACACGTACGCTTATACATTCGACAGACATGCTTTCACCATTGTTCTACAATCTGAGTAAGGAGTAAGGAATTTTCTGCTGACTTACCGAACGGAAGCTCCAAACGGCAGTCTATGAGAAGCGAGTGGCCGGTTGGCTTTTTCGTGCCGATGATTTCGGCGCCTCTCATCTCCAGCTCCGAGTCCAGGCTGACCCATTGTCCGGAACCTTCCTGCAAAACGAGAATCAAATATTGGTTAACAGAGAGCAATAGGCAACACCAAGCAATGCTGCTCTATTTACGAAATAATCGGACAGATTAGGCGCAAAGAGATACAAATGAAGCGTAATCAAGCTTCTCGGGGTTGGGGGTAGGGAATTCCAGTTTAACTTGTTATGTCCCGTTGAATTTCAGGGAAAATTCAGAGTTCCGAGAAACGAGGAAAATCGTTCATAGTCGACAAACAGATCGCGCAAGATCGTCTGGATCGACTTGCCTGCCTTCTTGACAAAACGTGCTCTGATCAGAAAATTACAGACAAATCGGATATTATTCTTTATGGTGGAATATAAGCTGATTTTTGGTAACGAAATTAACGCTCGTAACTGTTGAATCCTTTTTTTGGATACTTTAATTTCTGAGTTGATAAATTAAGCTTGTGGAATTTTCTAGATCGAAAGGTTCTTTCTTTCGTGTTTGTCTCTCTCCAGGAATAAATACATTTCAATCGCCACTTTCGTTCCATTATTATTCTTTTATGTCGTCTTAATTAACTAATTAATTCCGTAAGAGATAATGAAGAAACGAATTCAATGAAACAATGAACTCCTAAGAAATTAATCCCCATCGCTGACGCCAATCCCCAATCCTCACACTGTCGTTAAAAATTCAGAAAAAAAACTGGTCGGGACTGTTTTTGACAAAACTGAGCAAGCGTTGCAGACAATGGCGTACGCTGCGATTGACGCCGAATCGTCGATCGTTTCCACCCCAACGACTCTCATTCACGTCGAGCCGTTTAACGCGAAAACGACGGAACGTGCGCATACAATAAACAATGGATCGTTAGTAGGTACTAGAGATCGTGCTAGGCTGTTGCGACTATGCTAAATTCCCCTAATGCACCCATCTAAATTCTAACTGAGCCACGTGCGCTCGGTGAATCGGTAACGGCGCGAATAACGGCGAACATCAATCGATGCTGGCTACCAGTATCTTACCCGACGCGAGTTAAATAACGTTATGAATAAATTAGCAAGATTTCCGGGCTTCTCTTCTCGTCGAGGGCGCGAAAACGGCTGCGAGATTGTTTCGCCGCCGCCGAAATATAATCCGCTCGCGAAACAATTTCACGCGTTAAGTTCTGCCCTCGCGTTATACCCCTTCGGTTTAACGGGGGATGCAATTATTAGACACGGGCCGTGAATAATTTACGTAACCGAACGTAACTTTGTCGGAACTATTCTTCGCCGGCCGAGATACACAAGCTGCTATTACAGTAGCTTCGGAGCAGCTTTTCGAAGTTACGAAAGGGAGAAGGACAGGCTTCTAAAATTAAAGTCCGTGATCTCAGAGGCTCCCAGTGAGAAGAACTTTGATTAAATATAGAGTCTAAAAATCAATTGTTTCGGTGGCAGGTTGAATTCTGCCTCGGCGCGGGACAGCATTCAAATGTCGTGAAACGTAAAATCAAATCAACCCGGGAGGAATTGATTTTAGAACCAATATTTCCAAGGACCCTGTCAATTTATGGAAAAATAAATTTCCACGTTTCTTATGAAGCAAGTTTAGTTTCATTCATAGATCTCTCCTAAGACTTCTTCAATTTGATTTAGACGAAGTTAGATTTCTTTCCTCTAAAGTTTAGCTACAGACTCTCTATGTACTTTACATTATATACGAATATACACGCGCAGGTATGATTTTGCAGACATGTACAGGTAGGATTAACGTTGGCGCGGTGGAGGCAACGGTGCAGACTAGTAATGGCCATGTACCGTGGCTAAAGGCACATAACACGTGTACATAAATTCTAGAAAGGTCTCTTTCGCCGGCGTGGCTCCGGCGTTTCGTACTCTCAGAAATGAGCTGCGAAGCATGGCCATCAAGGTGCACGCGCGGCTGTTTGCAAATGGCACGCCGTAATTAAAGCAATTCTCTTTTATCCGCAGCTGCCGCCGGCTGCGACTTACAGCCGGAACGAACGCTGGCCACCCCGTGCACCCAGTCGTATTTCCTCGGGAGAGGGTTTGCGCGCGGTCCACGCTGTTTCTTCTTAATTATTTGTAACGAGATCACGTTGACCAATTAGCCATTTTCTACCGATTTCGTCAGAACGATACGTGCGGCGCGGCAACGCTGTCTCAAATTTACGCGAGTCCTTTACAGAATCGGCAGCGAAACTCCAGCGAGCCTTGATTGCACCGAGTTGTCCCTTCGATCGTGTACATCTGTCGACTGTGACATGCTCGTTCGAGGGGGGAAAACAGAGAGATCAATATTGTGCGAGGGTTTTTTTCAGAACGTGATGATTCTAAAAATGAACTAGTTGTAACACTGTAATTGATAGTTGTACATACATGCATGGAGATATAAGAACATTCTGATAAAGTTAAAAAAATTTTCATGATTTTTCTTCAGAAAGTAGAAGTTGAAAGAATTTCTTCTTAGTCAGTGTTGTATCGAATTGTTAAAAGATTCAGGTGCTTCCTAAATAAAGGTAAATATTACACATAAGTATATATCGAGTTTTCTAACAATATTTATTCCGTAATTATAAACAAAAACCCACTAAAATTATCAATCTAAATGTAACTAACATTGAAGTACTCGAGCCAAAGATTCTGATGCAATTTACACCATTCATCATTTTATTTAATGGGCCCCTTTCCCAGAGAACTGCTCAATCATCGTGCAGAACAGTCGCCGAGAAAAAGAAAAACCTATCTCGTTAAGAGAAAGATAAAAGTCATACATTATCCAAAAATCGCGACATAAAGTTTCACTCGCGAAAGAGATAAATAAAGAGATAAATAAAAAGTCTATAAAAATTTCTATCGTCCCGTGACAGAAGGCTTTATCTCTATACTTCCCTGAGAAACATTTTATTCGGCGATCAACGTTAATACGTTGGCTACCAAAGTTTAACCCGGTCGTAAAGAAAGAAATTCCTACGCGATGAAAGAGCGTCAGCGTGGATCCCGTCGAGACAAGTTTAATTTGTATCTGCGTGTTTCCACCAATATCAATTTCGCCGATGCACAAAGCAGATGCAAGTTTCAACGAGAAACTTCCATGGAAACGTTTCCGTGAGTTGCACGGTCCCATCTCACAGGCAGAATCGCAACATTACCGGCGTATTGACATCTACGAATCACAATGTAAACGGAGGTTACAGTATCCACGGTAAGACAAGACACTTTCGTAAATTCACGCCTTTAACGTAATTAACGCCTTACGTTCGTGATATTGGTACGAATGTAACGACGGCGATGGGAATGTAAATCGAGGCCAACTGGTTTGTTACGATAATACAGATTTCCATTCGGCAGACTGCTTTCACTACAAATCAAGTCGCCTGCTTACACCTGTTGTGTCTGTGTTGAAATTCATACTAGTTGCATGTCTTCCGCGAACGTCCCGCGAGTATAAAAAAAAAAAAAAAAAAAAAAAAAAAAAAATTTAAATTTTTNAATGAAGACATTTTACTTTTGTATTTTAGTATGTACAAAGGCTAAAGATAGATCAATCAAGAAAATTCGAATAACTTGCACCTCTCTCGCGATGAGAATCAGCGAAGATTAATATTTTGGCAATATTTAGTATTCTTAGTATTTATGTCATTACAAAATGGATCCAATTTTTTGCATGATCCAAAATTATGTGAATCTTTAATCTTCCCATCTCCACCGTGTATTTTTCCTTTGTTTGCTCCCTGTTATCTTAATGATAAATTTCCCGATCCATTCGAATTTTATTGTTCGTTTAATACAAATTTTTGCTGTTCCACCCGTCATCTCAGTTTTGCTCTCCGCGGTATATTCACCTTGAAATTCGAAGTCTAAACTGAATCAGTAGACAGAGATCTGTTACGAATTACCAAAACTATATAACGTAATTATAATAATATGCGTCACGTAATGCGTCGACCGGTTGCAAGCGATTCGGGAATGCATAATAGTTTCCTCTCACGTAACCTGCAACGTTAATAAACATTTACAGCCAACGAAACACGACGGCGAGGCACGCAAATACTTAAATAATCGAAAAATCTAAATAAAACGCGGGTTAAAATCGGAGGACTGCCGCTATTTTTAACACCCTTAATAATATTCGACACGACGGTGCAACCGTGGAAATCGGGTTAACAAACGTTGAAACAAACGTTAACAAATCATTAAAGTTGACCGCGGCCACGGTACACACACATAACACGGGAACAGTCGTTACCAAATTAAACTGATTGTTATGTGTGATTACAGAAGTGTAAAAAATTCGATAGATTGGCCCGAGAAGAGGAGAAATAGACGGTGCTGTAAAACCTCTATATATATATATATATATATATATATATATATATATATATATATATATATATATATATNATATATACATGTTTGGCCGTTTAAAAAAAGCGCAACCCCAAACTCCAGGGCGGATTTGCGGCTTAAACGCTTGGTGACGGCCGAACGATCGAATCAATCACGCTCCAGCGAGACCTTTGTCCCCGTTAATTTGGATTTTTACGTGCAGAAACGATCCTTCACGACAATCTATTCGTGTATTTAAAGGTCGTCGTCGGCCATCCACTTAACTAACGGGGCGTACGGGGAACCCGACGTAGGAATTTCGTTGAAAGTTCGCTCGGGCTGCCGAGCGGGCAATCGAGGCGGAGCAAGCCAATTTCAGTTTCTCCGCCGGCAGAGATCGACAGAAATCGAATAATTGAAAAATCCAATGTTTGCCGAACGTTTTAACTTCAACCGGTAACGGCCGATGATTTTTGACACGAATACGACGCAAAAGACGGAAGCCCTCGCTGCGATTTATTTCTAGAACTCGCCTAGTGGTGAACTATGCGCAACGCTTTTTTTTCTGACGTTTCTCGACTTGTGCATAATAAGATGGTTATGACGAGAGAGAGAAGTGAAAATAAGCGAAATTCTTAACGCGTTCTCGCGATAGTATTTCTCGTTTTTGTATATTATTAGTTTGATATCTACACAGTGAAGATAATAGACGTCCATCTCTGGGAAAACTGCGTCTAGTGGCTCGTACGGTTATTTCACGTTTATTACTTCCTACGATATTCACACATTTTCACAAATTTCATTTTCTAAGCAAGGGCAAAAAGCTCTTCTCAGTTAGTTCCTCGCTTTGTCACTGCGGGATATTAAGTCCAACGAAAACGACCCAACCTCTAACGTTGGACGAGGATTAAAAGATAAATTTAAGACGACGTCTTTCGAAAAGTTTCGTGCGTTGCCATAAAGAATTTTACAGAGATGTAAGTAACGAAAAAGTAAGCGAAGACGATGTTTATTTGCTGACATTCCCAACAAATATATCGCTTAAGCGAATGGACGATATACGATCGCGAAATGAAAATAGACGTTGTTTTCAAGAGGGAACTGATTTCCCGCAAAAGCGAGAAACAAATCTGTCCAATTCGTTTCCTTTCGGAATCGCACTGTTTATCTAGAAAAATTTGGCGTAAATAATAAGATCGGGGAACAGGAATGCTCGCGAGTGCATGGAAATATGACGATCGAGGAGCATTACTCATGCTTTCGACTTGCAGTTGTGAAAACTTTAAAAAGTCTACATTCGGAGATTCGAAATCGCAAGAGACATTGAAAATAGACGAGCAGAGAAATTCCAAAGCTAGGAGAAATAACAACCGAAAGGCACGTATACTATATCTGTGAAGAAATAAATTAAAAATTGAAAATAAATCTTTTTACAATATTGGTGATATTGATTGAATTTCACCCGAAATACATAAATAAAAGTTATCCTGTTGGATTACTATTTTATACCGAACAGATTTTCCGAAGGGGAAAAAATACGAGAAAATATGAAAATACGATATTTCCCTATCGAAACACTCGCGTAAAACCTATCGATGGAATTATTATCGTTACAATATAGGCGCCACGACTATTATTTCATTAACGAAATTGAGCCACGTCTGCTGCGGTTAGCGCTTCGACAGGTAACTACAAATTCCGAGATTTAGGAAAGGTTTCAGACCTCCGTCCATTATTAATGCTGGTGTTTCGGAACTAAGCTAAGAGGTCGCTCGAACAGTCATGCCATTTAACGTGTTTAGTTAACTGATCGTGGGGCGCAAGGATGTGTAACGCAATAAATAAACGAACAGGAGCGCGAGTTGAAATTTTGTTGCAAACTTTTCTGATACGAAATATATTTGCTGATATTTTTATTTGCTGATATTGAAAAAGTGCGTTTCGGTTAGTTTCGGAAGGTTTAGAGAGAAAAAAAAAGAAAAAAAAATACTGAAAAATAAAAGAGATAATACGGGAACAGCGATTGCAACTTGCAAAAATTTAACTTGCAAAATTTAATCGCTACATGGGATAAAAAACGATGCTGAATTTACAGAAGATCTGAATTTATTTTGCGAAAAAAAGAACGAAGTAAGGAATCATTGCGAATTGAAAAAGTATCGTGTGCTCCGGTTATTCGAAAGATTTAAAAAAAAAAAAAGAAAATACTGAAGAATAAAAGAGATAATACGGGAACAGCGGTTGCAGCTCGCAAAAATTTAACTTGCAAAATTTAACCACTACATGGGATAAAAATGATCCTGAATTTATTTTAATGTAAAGTAAGAAGAACGAAGTAAGTAACTACTAAGTAATTTTAGAGTATCGTTGTGATATTGCAATGGTCATAACGATCTTAATAAATTCGATAATCTGCGATCTAAGAGCGCGTCGCCTAGAAACCTTAACGACTGCGATATTAGTAACTCTGGAATTTCTGTGACCTTGATACTAAGGAGATCCTGAGTCCAAGGCAAAGCAAAGGCCAATGCGAGAAGGTATGTAATTCCTCTGAGCTAGCATGATCTCGATACCAAAGTGATTTGTGATCTATGTGGTAGCCCAAGAACGAAAGTAATCTTCGAGGTGCTCCTCGAACATATAGAAGACTTTTTTCAAAATCTCAACAAGGATCCAAACGATCTCTGTAATCTGATGTAATTTTGCCCCAAAAGCAGCTCCACGAGATTGTAATAATTTCGGCTCTGACTCAGGTCAAAATAATTTTCGAGCGCCAAGGCAACTTCAGTCAGGCTATCGCTTCAAGAACGAGATGATAATTGCAGAAATTAAGATAATGCTATTATCAGGGTGGTCCTACAGGGATGAAGTGTCCTCGAGATTAAATTAATTCCAAAATTGCGTGAACGACAGAGTTGAAGTGATGTTTCTACGAATAATATTCTGGGATAAATAATCTTGCCTATGGGTATAGTAAATACGTGCAATAATTCATATCCTGACTTGCGTTTTGTTTCTATATTTCATACAAAAAAGGTCTCTAATCCTATTGCAACTTATGACTCTATTAATTTGATAAATAATAAATAATATCTAATAATACGTTTTTCTCAAAAAAAGGAAAAAAGTTTTTTTGCATTGAAAAATATAACCTTAAATAATATCTAATATTACCTAAATAATATTTAATAATATCTAATAATAATAATAATAATAATAATAATAATAATAATAATAATAATAATAATAATAATAATAATAACCCTAAATAATATTTAATAATACGTTTTTCTCAAGAAAAAGGAAAAAAGTTTTTTTTGCATTGGAAAATATAACCAAATGCTGTACTTGTGTACATATCTTCAGTTTAAATACATACCTAATGATTTTAAATTCTGTTACTTTTCCGCACTTTCGCTACGAACGCTTTCGAAATATTTATCGTTAATTCAAAAAGTGAACGCCGAGTAATTTGTTAGAAAAACTTGAAAAACTTTCGTACACTTCGTACATGCCGCCGTGTTTCACATTTCCATCTTGGATTCTGGCTGCAGCTGCTCTATCTGTCGGAGAAAGTTATAACAGCACTGTTTTAAATGCGCGGCAAATTTGAACTGCACGGCACGCGTTTCTCGCAATTCTCTCGTTGGAAAGATGTGAATCAGTCATCTTTCAAAGTGAATCTCTCTTTTAAATGTTAATAAATTTATTTTTAAGAATTCTATAATTGAACGATTGTTAACGATTATTATTGATTGTAATTGTAAGTGACATTTAACGAGATCGAGCGTTACAGTTTTATCAGAAATTTAATTTCTGACGAACACGATGTTAGTAACACGGTCACGTGGGAGCGAGTTATTCGTGACTGTTTAATAAAAAATTTAAACAATCTACGGTACGTCTGAATATCAGCGTAAGCGTCAGATAACGCGACGACGTTCGTAATTTCATCATGCGTGAACAGAACCCGAGATCCGCAGTATTATTAATACGTACGTCGATACTTTTTCAAGTTTAAAAACTGTACTCGATTCTTTCAATCAGCTTCTATTTTTCTTTTTAGCCATACGAGTCGATTCCTTTCCATTAGGTGAAAATGAAATAAATATGAAAATAAAATATACCTCAATGAAAGTAAAATAGAAAAATACAAGGCGTAATGGTTTTTGAGAGCCGGAGAGGCTGGTGGTAATGCGAAAGTAAAAATAACACGATGGTACGTACTAACGAATGCAAAGGAATTCCACACGGCGTACTTTTCGCGAGGGGGGGAAAAAGCCGAGGCGGCAATCCAAAGTTATCGTTATCGCTTGGGAAATTATCTTCAATTGCGAGGTTGTTTTTTGCCCGGTGTTGCGCGAAAAAGCAGCCGGGTGGGTAGAGGGAGGGAGGGGAGGGGGGAATACAATTACACGAACGATCGCCTCAACCCCTCTATTAAAATCTATTGACCGTCGAAACGGCCGTAAGTCATGTCTCGGCGATATAAAGCGAAAAACGTACTACAAGTGCGCGAGCTATTGATTTTCCCTTGCATCTCGACGGACGTAAAATTTAATTTTCTAAATTGGACATGAGACAGACGAGAGGATGAAAACGCTGCTCGAAAATGAAAAGCAACAGAACCTGCCGACAGGAGGAGAGAGGGGTATATACGGGGAAGGAGGTACGTCAGAAGACAGAGAGAGGAGAGATCGCCCCTAATCAAAATGTCTTTTTTTCTGAGTGACGTCATCTCTAGCTCGTCGGTCGTGCAAAAATAACAGCTCATTACGCGCATATCTCGTAGCTCTCGTCGTTTGTGCAAGACCGAGATCATTGTTGCACGTTTTTAAACCTCGATCGACCTATGCTCCGCCGTCCGTTTATTTCTCTCCCCACGTTTGCCGCAAGATCCTCGGACGGGTAATTCGCCCATACCCGCAAATATAATCAGCCGCCGCGATCTCCTCGCAGCTGTTATAAAAGTATAACTTTGTTTCCGTCCGGGCTAGCGGCGATCGCTACCGGCGAGCACGACCGACATTTCCGAGCCGTGGTGAAAGTGGTAGCAGCTTGGCTATCTTAGCGAAGATTCGTTCCAAGTTAATTCCACACGATTATGGTGCTATCAAGCAGACGCAAATTGGGTTAGCCAGTGACGAGTGGCGCTGGTGCGACGTACACACACATACACACACTTGTGTTGTCCCCTTCGTTCCTATCTCGGTATCAATCTGTTTCCGGGCAACCGAGTTCAATTATCGCGACGACCACGTGAGAAGAAGTAGGAGATTGAACCGGGGACGGCGAGAGAGCCACCAGGGAGACGCACCTCCCGGGAGAGGTCACAGATCGGCCTACAGACCGTATAAAGTGGAGGAGCGAGAGTGGCCGATCGATCTCTCGCATTCGCTCGCACGACGAATATGTACTTTCATCAGGCGCCGGGGAAAATATGATTTCTCAACGAGTCCCGCCATTCGCCGCACAGGAAACAAGTTTTCTCCAATTTATCGGTCGTCGTTTCCGTTTCCGCTGCCCCTTCCTCTTCTCGTTCGGCCGTGCCACGAGCAAAAACGACCACTCGTCAAATTCTCGCGTTCGTTCTAATGCAAACGAACTCGATCGATTCGACGCATGGCCACGGTCGGTGGGAAAAGAATTATCCGCAATCTAGCGGACGATGATATTACTCGCGTGTGGAAAAATGTAAGCTAATGCCGGTGAATTATTTGGATGGAACAAATATTCGTGTTGGCATAATAATACGGACGTTCGTGTTATTAAACCAACACGAGTATTTATTCGGTTCAATATTGTTCTACCCATGTGACGATACAGTCGTCTGAAATAATAACGAAACGCTCCGATGATCGATATTATGCCGTTTATTTGATAACCGAACGAGACATTACATTGTGCCATTAATTTCCACGACCGAGTTATAAAATTACAGTTATAGCTGAAAAGAAATCTGAGATAAAGAAAGTTGGATATTTCGTATTTCATTCGTATCGAAAAATCTTACGTACAATTCAAACAATCTGCCATCGTCTCGCACGCACGTTCAAAATATTCTCTAAACGATAAATCCTACGATCATCAAAAATTACCAGCAGAAAATACCGGTAAATTTCGGCTAAAGAAAGTGTTGAAAGAAGAAGTCTTCTTTTCAAAAATTCAAGCTTCATAAAAACCCGTTGCATCGTAAATCCCAAACAGTTTCGCCATGGGCACATGTTACACGTTAATTCAAGGCACGGAAGACACGATTCTTAATGTTCACCGCGTCCCTCGAACTTCTCGTCGCGCTTGTATCTTTTTTTGCCAGCTCGCCGACAGGGTTGGTTGTGTTGGTGGGTCTCGCGCGTCGGTGTAAAGACGGGTCTCGGCAACGGAACCGGGCCAAGAGACAAAAAGAGAATTACAGCCGCAACCAGAGGGTGACGGTGGTGCATACTCGCGAATGGGACGCAAGACGCCCCCGCAATTAAGCGACCGACGACACAATGACTCTCGAGCCGGTTAGAAATGATTACGAGAACGCCGCGCGAGCGCGAATTCATCGCGCAAGGCCAACGAATGCGACGATTTCCGTCTTCGCCTAGCGAGATATCCGATGAAGTATATTAATGACGAGGCATCTCTCTTTCTCTCTCTCTCTCTCTTCCCTTCCCCTCTCCCGTTCTAAGGGACATTCCGGCAAGACAAACATGGCGCGTCCCTCAATTTGCAGCGAAGAAATGCGATAATGAACGTTACCTGCATCCGCTCGAAACTGTTCGTCTGTTCGCGACGTCTCTTGTATCGCGTCGTTAGCACTGATGTAAGAGTGTTCTGCGTGCGCGCGAGCGATGTTCTTTCGCCCGGAAAATTTTACGCCGTCGGAGGAAATTACGACGACGGTAAATTGGGGGAAACGTCGTTTAAAGACGTGAACGGTAAAATTTAAATTCGATGCTGTTACCGTGATTCGCCGTAAGAAAGTGCCGGCCAGGATGAGCTTCGAAGCTTAGGAAGCTCTAGTTTACCTGTTACGGCAGTACGCTGGTTACGAGATTTAAACGGAATGTAGGCGCGTATCGGAAAAAAACTGTTCGAAGGCTGGATCTTTCTCAAGATCGTGAGAGTTCGACGATTCTTTGAAAAGCGCGATCCTCAATTCCCTCGTATGTCGGGTGTATGATGCAGGTATTAATCTGCAGAGCAAATAAATCGCACAGTTTGTATACGAAAACCGGTGTCATAGTCTGGTTATTAAACTGCGGACATTTATATAATTCTGAAAACAAAGATCGAAAAATGTATGTACAATTTATGCGATAAAGAATGATACACAACGAAGAATTGTGTACAAGTTGTATGAAATATTCAAATTAAAGTAATTTCTAGAATAGACTATCTCACCTGATTTAGGTTTCCTTAATTGCACAAACATCTTACAGTCTTCCGACTAAACATCAACAGTCCAACAGAAGACCAACTAAAACAAGGAGACTAACGAAGAACGAGACAAGTAAGAAAAGTGTCCCACTTTCCACGTGGCCAAGAATGTTATTAAACGAAATACGCAGAAGCATCTCTTAATACGTAATTCGATTTATAGGACAATTTTCTCGGGATCGAGGCATACCAAACGTGTGACGTCAGATTCCAGCATGTCAGATGGAAATTGCGTCGCTGTAAATATGGCGCGGCTGGGATACCAGTTGCCTATTTGAACAGAATACGTGTATATTCATCACGTGAATCCGAAGACACGCGCTCCTATGTCTGACGTTTGCAGGCCTGCATCTACTTACAGGCACATTTGTTACGGGCGACAAGACCGACGATCTGTCTGACATATGCAACGGCGGTTCTCCTTGCGTGCTGGCGTTATTTCGCTCGGCTTGACGCAAAATGCAAATCATTCAGGGACAAATGATAACGGCCTCGGTTAATTAAACGGGGGAATTAAAACTACGCCGTGCTTCTTTGTTTCTTTGCACGCTTGATATCGTCGATATCCAAATTGTTTTCTCTTTTTTTTTTTTTTTTTTTTTTTTTTTTTTTTT
>NIPQ01090493.1:96828-134034 GCA_002806875.1 Lepidotrigona ventralis hoosana
TCCCAAGGATCTGGCACCAATTTCACTGCCTTACGTTGCTCAAAACTTAATTTTGTCGTTATATTTTGAAAAAAAAATCGGACATCGAACTCGATGGAGACTCCAAGGAGTTTCGACCGGTGGCGATCAAATTAATTCCTCCGAACGGAAGTTTCGTCATATCGCCGGATTTTATTTTGCCAGATTCGCGAGAGTCACGGAGAGAGAGAGAGACACACACACACACACACACACATCAGCGTCCACCGGTAATCGTATTATCGACCGGCTTGGACCGATGAACGGACCAATCCGGCGCATCGGCGACATCATGGAAGCTAACCTAAAACTCGTTACACACTTTCATCCGAACGTACAGCTAAGCGTCAATTGATTCGAGGCTCGTTCGACTGGCGTAAACACTCGTTTCAGTTTCATTTCGCGTGCACCGTACGGCCTCGAGATGCTCCGCGAGAATATCAAGTCGTTTCGACGATCCACTCGACCAGCCACGCGCGATATTTGGTCGATCGATTTGAATCGATCAACGCTCGCGCGAAACAAATTGCCGAACGAATCGAACGCGCTCGATATCGTTACGCGTCTTCGCGCGCGCGTACGTGCTCTTCGTTGCTCTCACACTCTAACGTTGTTTGCTTATCGATTCCCGAGATTATTTCGAAACACTGGGAACAATTCGCGGCATTCGACGTTTAATAGCGTAACGCGAGTGACGTGTTGATTTGAAATAATTATTACTTCGTGACTTGGCGTTCTCGGAACTCGTGGCAGCAGATGAAGGCAGGATTATTTACGAAGGAAGATTACGTTTAAAATTGTACGTGTTATTTCTATCCGTAGGAGCCAAAAATAGGGGAAGAATTCACTTAACTGTAACTTTTCTTCACTAACATCTATGTAATATTAATAACAATGTTTTCTGAGAAAGCATCATCGTCCATTGCCTCCGTTAATTTACAAACTGTATTTGTGCAGAGTTTATCCATTTCGTGCTCAGGCGAAACAAGTATTTTGCGACTGTAATGCGATTGCATTTAAAATTTACGACAGACGAGGAGAAGATTCATTTATAACAGACAACATTTGTATAACCGGCATGTTTCCCTGTATATACGTAGAACTCGACTCACTCGCCTAAGTAAAGAAAACAAGTGTCCGTCCAAAACCTTAAGTGACCATTCGTCCACATCGTGATCTCAAGCATTTGGACCAAACACTCTGCTTTCGCACCTTTAACATTCCAGACTAAATACTCCTTCTTCGCATCCTCAACTCGGTCAACAAAAATTTTACCGCTCAAATATCGATTAAAAAAAAAAAAGGAAGTAGGCAACATTCTGAACGAAACATTCTGAATTGAACGAAATGTTCTCGAACAAAAAAATTGTCAACCTCGCAGTAAGATATTTAGATACAAAGTGAGAAACCATAAAATGAATATAAGAAATCCCATTTTTCACGTGTCAGTTTTTAGTGGAGTGCGAATGTGTTTATGCAAATTCATATCTCTGCGAACGGTATCTAAATATATCCAAGCGCAGTACGTGCATATACCACGGATTTTTGCGCATTTAAATTCCCACCGTAAATGCATAAACATCAGCGGCCTATTTATTAATATACATACGTGTAATACGCGAGTTCGCTATCGTGAAACCCAGCATGGAATGGCATAAAATCTTTTATAGAAGCCTACAACGGCAACGTGTCGTGTCACCGATCTATCAACAAGATTTTTTAAGCTGAGCGTTTGCACGCGCATTGCTGCCCCTCTCTTCANATCAACAACCTTCTCGATCAGTTACACTCACGCGATGCCATTTAAACCTGTCAGGATGCCGTACACCCCGTGCCCTTATTTTGCCACGCTTCCTTTTTCTTTCCTCTGTTACAAAATCGAGCAAAGTTCATGCTCGATGGAGCGCGATCCTGAGCGGCATTTACGAGAAAATCGTTGGGAAAATAACGGCGCAAGGGTGGGCAACGGTACGAATAAAAAATTTCGCTACGCTTTCAGCGTATTCGTTCTACAACCAACAGCTGTTTCGAGTTTCGCGGTGACACATGCGTCGAATTTCCATTTCACTATACACACACACACACACACATACATATACATACACCTATCGAGTTGTTCGAATCTCGCGAGAAAAGAAGCAGTACAACGTCTCACCCGGTGCAGCACACCGTCCGTGCCGACATAAATACACTGGCCGACGTTCCTTTTAAAAAAACGATTCCCTCGTGCTGCAAGTTAAACAGTAAACACTGCACGGTTCGAGATATCGCTCCCCGAAGGGTGGTTAATTCTTTTTACCAAATCCGCGGAACATTACACACGTCGACGTCGTTGCTCGAAAGACGGAAAGAAAAAAAACTGCCACTATTCCACGACAGTGGAATCGCGCGATTCCTCCCTAACGTATTGTATCAGCGACTAACAATAAGTGGAAGTCTCGTTTGCGCTCGAAGCATTCCCGCTACCCCGCAGTCGCGCTCGTTCGGACCTAGCTCTCCACTGATTAGAAGATACTGCCTGAAGAAATGGCTCGGGCATCGCTGGAATATAAGAAACACTCGGTTGAAGAATCGGTAACACGTCCCGACTGTAAATCTCGAATATCACCGGTTTCTTGGTTTTGCAAACCAGTTTCGCGGGACGGCTATTTTTATCGAAGAACCGCCGCACCCCTATTTCCCTAGTTTCTTCCGCTTCCCTCTCTCTCTTGTTTTCTTTTTTTTTTTTTTTTTTTTTTTTTTTTTTTTTCGTTTTGCAGCGCGGCTTTTCTGTCGAACACGTCGCGAACGAGCGCAACGCAGGTTCATTTAATATACACGAGGACACGACGATGACGACGACGTACACGCGAAGATCGAGCAGCTATCGCGATAAGAGTGCCACGTGCACTGAATATCGAGACACGCCGCCTCTAATCGATCCCCGAATAATACGGACAGCCACCCTCTCCCCCACTCACCCACCCTTCAGGACACATGCCCGTGTGTATATACTCTCGACAGAGAGTGTAATCGTGATTTTACCGCAGCCGCGTTTCAGAAATATGACAGCAGGGTCGCATGCATGTTTAGAAATTAATCTGCAGCGGTGCAGTAAGACAGAAATCTAGCTAGCTACATGTATCAATTAGTGTACCGTGTTGGCGGTGTCTGGTGGCTGTGTATTGCTGTTCGTGTCTCGCATGCTGTCAGTGGATATGTGTTGTTGTTCTTGCTTCCCTGTCGATACCGTGCCAGTGGATGTATTGTAGGACTGCTTAGACGTTACCTCATTCATGTAGGACACTTCTGACAATGGGACGTAGTAGTAGCCCAAGAAACGATCCCACAGGAAACCTTTGCACCAGACCTCCACCAGAAGGCCCGTGTTCATATCGTTCGTTTCACTGGACAACAAAACAAAGTTTTTTTATCTTTTCATCTTCGTCGCGTGCTAGCACGTGGACGTGCAGCAAAGTTTTTAATCAAATAGATTTTCCGCTTTGTGTGTCAAAAGCGTTTTATTTTTAAAAAGAAAAAAAAACTCTGACCGTCAACGGCGTCCGCGCGCCCTCACGCTCTCGACGCTGGCTCGTTTCGGCCGTTTCGTTGCGTTTGACGTTTAAAGCGAAAAATCTATCGGACACTTCTGCTAATTGCATGCTAATTGCTCACGTAAAAATACGGCGAGTCGAAATCAAGATTGAGGGGTGCGGGGGGGGGGGNGGGGAATTTTACGGTTTGCGCCGTTAGCGACTCGATTAGGTATTCCAGACGGCGGATAGTTTAAACATTGGACTTAAGGGGGAACAACTCGTCGACTGACTGGGAAACTTAATTAGTTGGAACAGCAAATAGAAGATTCGGATTCGAATCACGAACCGGCGATCGGCTGATCTTTCCCTTGTTCCCTTGTTCCCTTTTTAAAAGCAACTCGCGTTCGAACTCGCGTCTCTCGCGTTCGCGACGTCTCTGTCTCTTTGGATATTGTTACGTTAGTGCTAGATTGACTGTTTGTTGCACTCTAAATTTAAACAAGCGATACGATCGTCCAGCAATTTGACGAAATCAAACGAAATCGACAAACGGACAAATAAACCGTATTTATAATGGAAACGAGCGATCCAATCAGCCGATTCTTTCCGCCTCTTACATCGTTGTGAAATCGATGGGAAATATAAATAGACGTTTCGTAACGGCATTATTAGCGCAATCGATACGGATGCTCTAGATCGAGAGAAATTGGCCGGAAACATCCTCCGGGATTCTTATTTTCGGTTGTTTCGTCACAGGTTAAATAAATACGATTTAAATGCGGCAGCAGCATAGAGGCGAAGGGAAAGTAGGTTAAAGGTTCGCAACTTGGCAAGTGAGGATTTAACGCGGCGCCGGTTAGGGATCTCCTCTAGAAAGCTAAGATTCAAAATTCTCCTATTTTTCCGCCGCCAGCACGCGCGATTGTCCTCCTTATATATTTTCTACCGGTCGATCAATAGCGCGTTCCTCGTGTCCACCACTTCGGGCGAATCTTATTTCCGCCGTTAACCGAGTTCTAACCAAGCTGCACTGCCCGTTCAGAGCGTAAATTAGAATCCAGTGTTATGTATGCGACGTAAAATTTGGAGGAAAATTCGCCGACGCGAGATCCCAATCCGTTCCAATTTGTACACGATGTGCACAGCGTGCGCACATAGATATCACGTTCATAACGTTACATAATTTGGCACAACTTGATAGGCCTCATTCGTCTTTGGAAAGTCTGCCTCTCGTGTAAACGGGAGAAAACGGACGTGGCTGCGTGTTTTCTTTCTCGACATTCGAGATATATCCCGAATCGAACTAGGGATTTCACGTGGAGAAGATGCTGCTCGTCCTTGCAATTTCCATAATTTTTGCTCGAGCGTTGGCCTACCACGATCTTACTCGCAGACAGATCTTCTCTGCCCTCGTCTTCTTCATTTTCCTTTTCTCTCCTCCTCCTCTTCTTCTTCTTCTTCTTTTTTTATTTGTATTAACGCAAATTGTTTTTAGCGTTACTTCTAAAAGAAGATCAGCATCGATCAATTAATTTCGTTGTCTTGCAAATTACCTTTGAACTTTTTTTATCAACAATTTGAAATCAAGCGAGGCTGATCCTTAGAATTCAACCGATCGATGTTTCACTTTCAACTGCAACACACCGAAGAACGCATCCAGTTGTTCCCAGTTGCACGTTCACGTTCCATCATCCACAAAAGCGCGCGTCGAAATAAACTTTTTGAATGAATTTACAGCGAGCTCTATTTAATATCGAAAATAAAACCACGTCGTGAGAACTTTCATTGAAGGATCTAACTTTCCTGTGAATAAAGCGGATGCGAGAAAGAAAAAGCGAGAGAGAGAGATAGATAGATAGATAGAGGGAAAGAAAGAGAAAGAGAAAGAGCGAGAAAGGGTGAGTATATAAAAACTGGGCTAATAATAAAGAGCAGACACAAATACTTGAATATTACATCCACCACATCGCGTCCTCTTTTTATAAATAAGCAGATCGTATTCCACGTTGTATCCACCTGCCAGTGATAATACCGGGATGATAAAGCATGCCGCTAAAGGGCGTCGATAGAATTACTCTAAAGCGTAATTATACTATACCGTGCCGCAAAAAAACCAAGCTCGCTTTTGTCGAACCGAGAGAAAAGCAAGTGACGCGGGAAACTCGATATTCGAACTGGAAAATATCACCATCAGGCTGATAGGTAAAAGGAGAACGAAAAGAAAGGAATCGAGAGGATACTGGCATGTATTACGCGAAACGCAACCCCCGCCATTAAGTAATCGCGCTATCAGTGGACAGTGAACATGCTATCTCGTTTTGCTAAACATCTCTCCATTACATCACTTATGCATCGCATAACCTTCCAAGGGGATTCGATGTGTTATCACGAAAACTTCGCGTTCCCCGGGATCAAACGCAAACGCGATAATCAACGAGACACGATAACGGCACTTGTCTAATTTTTAATTCAACGCTGGTCTGTCATCACTGGCAGACATAGAAGGGCGTGAAATAAAATAGAGTAGAAATAATAGAAGATGTGTCGCTGTTACTGTAAAAATATCTGGACACTTGTTTGACAGAATGCAATTTAATCGTTCCAACAAGGGGATCTATAACATTTTTTTTTATTTTTTTGGTGATTATTTCTATTATGTACGGTGGATATTAAACTTTAGTGCTGAAAGGAATTACCTCGCTTTGCCCGGAAATTTAAATTTTTAATTAAAAATTATTCGACAGAGCACACTGTTTAGTTTAATCAAAAAAGATCACAAACAAAAAAGAATCTATTTTTAATCAATTTTCTTCAATTACTGTTACTCTTTAATGAATTTTTATTCTTTAATAGCACTGTTACGCGGACAGAAATCGAAACAGTATTGAAATACATTTACGATTGCTGTACTCGAACTTTAAATTCAAAGTTGAAAAGGTCCATCCATTTCATCCTCTCTTTTTTTTTTATTATTATTATTTTATTTCATATTCAAAGCAAGGGAGACTCATGGAAAACATTGTGGATCGAAAGACGATAGTCGAAGGTCCATGCCGAATTGGGGGCTACAGTCTTTCTTAGTAAATAATTAAGCGAACGTATACTTACAAAAGAAAGTCTTGCTCCCAGCATGGATTGGCCCCTTTCACCGTCACTGTCGTCGACTTCACATTTTGCAGCTTCAGTGTTACGTAGGAGTTGAACTGTTCCGCTGAAATCGTGGTCGATTGATGTGAATCAGCTTCGACGAAATTCCGCCGGGTTTACTTCACCTCGAACGAGCGGTGCGCGACGATCACGGCCAAACCAGGATTATGCGACTCCGATTGATCGCGACGAGGAGCAGACGAGTAGAAGACGCGATCTCGTAAAAGAAATCTGTCTCGCGGAAATGGAAATGTCGACGTTGATAAATAGACGAGGGGCCAGCGTCGAGCAAAAATTGTTTACCATCGGATAAACTGCGATTTATTCCGCCTATCGAATAAATTAAACTTCGTTCGAAAACGACTTGCGGTTTTCCCACCGCCGTTTAACAACGTCCGATTTACGAAGCTTCGGTAAAAATAAAAGGAAAAAGTCAAGTACACAAATCTCCTTTTTCTTCAGCCAAGTATATATTAAATTGTAGAATATAGGCTCGTTCTAAAACAGGCTACCGAATACAATCCTCCAAACGTATAAGAAACATGTAAAAATTGTTGCAATTTTATTTAAAATAATTTATGAATTCAATTCAAATCTTGTCGAGAGGAATCGAATGTTAAATTCATTCAGTTCCTACCAGCATTTACGATAGAATTTTTAAATTTAAACCCGTATGAATTTCATTTCATCATTTCAACCATGTGTTCAATGATTAAATTTAGGATAAAATTTAGCGAGTTCAATTCATAAGGAAACGCGAATTTTATAATTAATAAAGTATCTGAACTTGATGTTTCACGTATGTCTCGCGCAAATTATCCAAAGTAAAATACTTATTCGTTACAATTGTATTTGGAGAATAAATTTCTTTGGTTGCAAAATTCTTTGTAGTTCAAAAACACAACAAATATAGAAAGTGTACAAATATTAGAAGCATTAATTTTAGAAAATTGGCCA
The DNA here is from genome assembly GCA_002806875.1 of Lepidotrigona ventralis hoosana. Lineage (NCBI taxonomy): Eukaryota > Metazoa > Arthropoda > Insecta > Hymenoptera > Apidae > Lepidotrigona > Lepidotrigona ventralis. Next base: position 104,466 of record NIPQ01090493.1, read on the forward strand.
TTTCGATATCGTGTTTTTGTTATAACTTTGAAACGAAGCAGCTATAGCAAGTCTATATTTAAATAAGACTGTTTTTCCACTTTTCACGACAGAATGGTGCTAACACTATTTGGCTAGAAAAATCTGGGACACATAGTTCACGATTTTTCACTTTCATTAAAAAAATTGAAATTAGCCGGGTCGTTGTTCGCTAATCGTTTGTTAATTTTCTTGTGCCTGTTCCTGTTCGTCATTGTCAAAAGAACTGACCTTTGGTTCGAGGATCAGTCACGAAATTACAATTGTTTTTTCCTCTCCGTATCCAGCGAGCACGCGAGATAGAACGGAATCGTGAATAGCTTTAATTAAAAAATCTTTTAATTACCGCGCGTTTGTATTTCAAACGCGGGAGCGCGCGACTCGAAAAAATAATAAAATATTCCTACGCCGGCGGAGGACTTTTATCTGGTTGCGAAACGAATAATCGCAGTTCACCACGTAACGAATAACCGGGACATCGTTGCGTTATTATCTCTTGCCCTCTTCGCCATAGGACAATTAAAAAATTATTTATGCAAGAATCTTCTTAGCTCGCATAAATAATTCGTGGCTCGCGAAAATATATTATACGAAATCTTTCAACAAAGCAGGTGCCTCTCTTTTTGACGCGGCAATAGTTAAGCTCATAAATCCAAGATATCTTGAATCTCGGCTGAAATGTTCACCTCTCGGGACGATGTGTACACGAGAAATTGAAGAAGCTACGGTGAGTAAAATTCTTCATCGGAAAGGGACGTATAATTTCTCGAACAAAAAAAAAAATTATAAGTAAGAATAAAAGTAATTCTTTCTTACCTGCCACTACGAATTTTCCGAACAATCAAACACGATACTCCCGCGAGCCACAAAGCGTGCAATTAAAAGAGAGACGAATGACTATGTTTTTTCGATAAAATAATCTCGCGAAGCTTGGCTTCTCCAACGGCCAGTCCACGGCGACGGTGAACATCCATAAGCCGATGTCGAATCGATAGAGGATAGCGGAGACACGCAGATATATAGAATCGTAACATTCTTTTGAAAGGAGCCCGATCGTTTCTCAATTTACCAAGGACACGGACAGTCTTTCGGGCCATCTGTGTGTGTCTGGAAAACGGCGCAGACGAACCGTAAAGCTCTATAAGCTTTCGCCTCCGTGTACGAGTGTACTCGTATACTCCCGGCTGCAAGCTCTCGATAACTCAGTGAAAAAAAAAAAGTCCGCGTCCCCTCGGTTTTACGACCCTCGATATGTGTTTCGAATACAGCCAGACGTTTCTCTGCCACGTGCGACAGAATTGTTTCAGCAAACGAAAATCTGTACAACTTTTTAGAGTCGTTGAACGAGCGAAGCTGTACGCGTCGATCTTCAGGATCGACGAGATGAAAGTTACATGATAAAAGTTGCACGACTGTGTTAAATAAATTGAAAGATGTAACAAACATCGTGTAAGCATCTTAAAGTCCTACCCTTGTGACACATAATTTTTATTATTCAAAAGATGAATTTTTGACGTGGAGGAAACCTGAGAGGCCATTAGCTTTCAAAGGACGTGACATCCGTGAAAGAAAAAAATAAAAGAACGAAAGGACAGCTGATATACCTTGAAGGAATTATTAAGAAAATAATACTCGAACGGCGAATTGGCACAAAAAAGGACAAGCCAAGAAATACTATAAGGTAGAGAGAATGGAGGTCAACCTATGAACGAAAATTAACCATGAAGAAATAAACGAACGACCGCTCAGAGCGAAACATATCGCTCAAAAAGAGACAAAGGAGAGAGAATTATAAACTTAGGGGAGGCAAACATGGCGAGACGAGGCTGATTGTGAAAGCAGCAACAGGAATACCACCTGTGAGCTGCTTCTTTCCCTAATATTTCTGCCCTAACGACAGATGAGAGCAGTTCATACATGGCACAACGCGCAAAAGTTAAATTTTTATTTTAAAAAATGCAAAAAAATTCACTATGAATTTATAACTTATTCTCGAATTGTCCTCCTCCACCATTATGTGATGTGGATGCCAAGTTGGGAGCCACGGGCCTAGATGGACAGTTAGAGTCGTCAAAATGATCGAAACGAAAGGAGTACGAAGCTCAATTAATTTCGCAGTCGAACGAAAGGGAGAAATAATATAAAAGGAAACGTTTCGGAGTCTGCTTGTGCCGCAAAATATTCCGATTGCTTCATAAAACGAGACAATTTCTATTATCGAGACGAATGTAACTGCTGTTCAGCAAGTTATTAATGACAATTACGGAGGCTGTCATTTAAATAGGACGTACGAGCTCAAGCCCGGTCCGTTTCGCTGGATTCAGATTCTTGTTAACGTCTTGTTTCATCGTGAAATTGTCATCTTCCACGCAAGTCTTCGTTCAAGTATTCGCACATCGAAGTAAACGTAAGGTTTCACAACACTGAGGTTTCAAAGCACTTGTTTATTTAAATACGTGCATACATTAGCATAGATTCGAATCCTTCACGTCACTGTAACCACGTACCAGCCGGGATCTTCGCTATTAATCGGTGACTTATCGACAAGTATAATTTCGCAACGTGATGATTTTCGAATTCTAACGACGATAATTGATGGATTTTGTATGAAAATGAAAAATTGGGAATGGTAGCAGAATATAGAGATGATTCGAAGGGATGAGAATTCGGAGCAATGAACTTGTCGGAGTTGATACTAGCACTTGGAGATTCACGGCACGAAGCTCGAGGTAAGTTTACTATACACGACACGTAAAACAGGTTTCGTTGGAACATTCGCAGTCTAATAGCAAATCATTCAGACAAGAAAAACGAAGAGAAAATTCGGATGGTTTTGGATTCGGCTGCGTGAAAAGATATTAGATGAAAATGTATATATACATAATGAGAATGCAGATAACTTCTAACCTGCAACATATACGTTAAATGCAGATGAATCTAAACTCTCGAAATATATAATCCCAAGTCACACTTGGCTCCAATATCTGTCTGAAGCTATCATGTGCACCGACCATCACTTGATGCCAAAATCATCTCACCTTCGGAGCTCGGACGACACCATAGACCGTTCAGAGCGTTTAGAACTGCATAGATTGTTGGGTCCACTTACCACACGATGCCGGAATCCACTCACTTCGAGAGACCCCCATAGCGTCACGGATTACTTGGTTCGAGTGTCCACTTGCCAACAGAAACCGCATAGTGCCAGAATTTACTTATATCGAGAGTTCATCGAGAGTTCGTTTGGTTCGGTCGATTTTCCACATTTTACCGATCGCGAGTCATAAGATCAATTTACGTCGTGGTTAAATTGATTCTGAAAACCCATGATAACCAACCTCGAACGAATTGTGAAACAAAATGAACTTTGACTTGAAATGAATCTTGACTATTATGAGTTCTAGGATTAATTGTAAAAACCATCGATCAGTTTGTAAGAACCTCTATGACTTCGAAACTTTGGTTTTTAGAAATCAAAAAACTGCAAGGGCTTTAAATTTTGCTTTGGTAAGTGAATGCTGGCCCACCATGGCCCGTGGGTTGAGTGAACTCTATGGCCAAATGGATCTTCGATGTGATTGAACTGCGGAATTAAGTGGTTCTTTGGATTAAGAGAATCCTGAAGCTCGGTGAACCTTTGCGGTAATGGGACTCCGAAATCAAATGGCCCCTCGGGATGAAGAAATCTCGCCGCCAAGTGCACCTTGATGCCAAGTTATTCGTGGAATGTCAAGTGGATCCTGATAGTGAAGGTTTAGGCACATTCGTGGTCCTGAAATCTTGAAATGTTGTCGCAATATTGTTTCAATGATAATAATATTTAATTATAACAATAAATTTACAAAGGAAAGAGTTAAAAATCAAATTGATCAACCGATTAGATCGTAATTTATAAAATTTATTTCTGGAACCTCAAAGGCTTTGTTACCTCAAAACCTGTAAAATTCTCTCGATAATGTCAGTTCAATTGTGCGAGAGAATTCTGTGATTAAAGTGACGCGTAAAACATAAAATATCACTGTCATTTCCACGTTCTCCGACACGAAATGTATCTACATAAAAAAATAATAATTCTCGCAACACGTGGCGGAACACGGAAAGGCACGCGATGTCGATGCGAAGTCGCTGAAAGTCTCAAGGCTTTTATATGTCACATGGCAGAATGCTATGAAGCGCGAGAAGTTGTAAACCAGACAGACATAACAGGAAATTACTACGATCTGAAAAGTTTAAACGCGTTAACGGCGTACACATACACAAAGACCGCCGTTGTCTCGCTTTAAGTAGCGCATGACACAACGGAAGTTACGATTGTGTACGACCAGCAAGATCCTCTACGTTAACTTATATGCTTGTGAATCGTCGCTTATTAAAGTATCAAAAAATAACTATTGCGGAGTGTTTCGTCGTTAGTACGGGAGATTCACGAACGAAGAATAAAGCGATTTAGGATACTGAGTGAACCTTTAGCAAATCGCGGGAACCCTTTACGACAAGATCGAAACGTTTGTCGCTGGAAACGATTTTTGCGAACAAACACCGCTAACGAGCGAGGGTAAGCATCGAAAAAAAGATCGAGGACGCGTTCGTTCGCGAACCTCGATCTGAGTTCTCAATCTAACGTTGGTAGAAAGCAATTTGATCGGTAGTTGCGAAGCATCTGATATAACCAGAGTCTCCGTGTGAACTGGAGCATGGCTTATTTGCGTGTTGGGAAACAAAGTGAAGCGAGCAATCGGTAAAAATAGGGATAAGGTTCCGAGAAACTGGCGTTGTCGCGAAGTATCCCCGCGCCGCGGAAAAATTATTTCGGCATGAACAGAACATCACGATATTCCGGTTGAGGAGTCGCATAACCTTTAACTTGGAACCGTTCCAATCGGAGTGCAACAAATTCTGCGCGAACCTCAGAACTGGAGCGTGAATAAGGGACTTCGTCCCGCGAAACGTTGTATCGCTTCGATTTCAATTTTCGAAACGATCGGCCGCCCCCCCCCTCTCCCCGGCCGATTATGGTCGATCGTTTGTAATTTGCACGGGAATTCGCGCCACGCTCGTGCCAAGGATCATCATTCGATTATCGTGACTACCGCTACTCAAGGATCGGTTAGATCGGGACTTGTTCTTCTTTCGGTTCTCTGTATCTTTCGGGATACGTACCTTCCTCGCAGACGAACCGCGCCTTCTTCACTGCAACAAAAAGAGAGAAAACAGGTCATAAATCAATGGCGCTGATTGCTTTCGGGAGGGAGAGAGGGGCGGTTGTTTACACGATACTGGTAAAAGATAATGTTAACAGTTCTCGTGGACCACTTAATTTCGTTAAATCAACGTATCAACTGCGTGAGCGTGCTAGCACGTCCATAAATGGAATAAACCACCGCGCCGCGCTGGGTTCGATTAAAAGCATACGTATGTACATGTGCACGCAGTTGGACTTTCGGAATAATTAAAACGAAACTGGGTTATTCCACTTATTTGTCTTAACGCAAACGAGTCGACTGGCTAATTTCGTTTCGCCGTGAGACCTAGATCATTCTTATTCGACAGAGATGACAAATGACGATCCCTCCCCCATCCTCAGAATACTATGCGCTATTTTTACAAATGGGTATTTACGTCATTTCGTAATCGTCGCGAGTTCGTTAATAACGACGATTCCGACGATTCCTTTCTTTTTCGAAGTTTCGTTAATAATTTTGTCATCGTGCGAGGCGAAACGATCCTCGTGATACATTAAACGATGTGAAACGATATCGTTATTACTCTACGTTATCGTGAAACACTGATCACATGAATAATTTTACTCGTCGGTATATTCCACGTGCAGAATCATTAATAATTAGAGGATTAACTCTCTTCGAATTCAAATCGATTCATTATGGAACATCATATATTCGTGGAAATTATTAAAAAAAAAAGAAAGAAAGAACAGAGTAAATAGTTAATATCGTTCGTCAGTTGATACATCGATCCATCGTAATTTAATCAAATTACACGTCCCGCCGCTGTCGAGTCGATGCAATATAAATTCGATAGAATTTACGATAATTCGTAATTTTCGTCGTGAAACAAATAACACTGAAATATAGAAAATGTACAAGGAACGTACTCTGACGAATTAATTCAAGCCGGTGTGTACTTTCTAAAGTGAAACGTTGGAAAGCGAGTGTCGCGTTGACGAGATGTCGGGAGATCTTCGATTCTGCGGGGACCGGTTGGAGATCGGAACGGTTCGCGCACCTATCTTCGGGCAGAAAAATAGTCAGCCACTTTTAAATGCATCCCGAAGACACAGGCACGCCGGAAATTGAAGCCGGTGGCTGGTGAATTCGATTTCGATGTTCCACGATTTTCCATTGAGCATCCACTATCTGAATAAATCAATTCGCCGCAATTCACGTGTGACACTTCAACGACAATGAGCCCGCCTTGAAACGGCTTCCATACATGCATTTACCGTGCGCGTAGACAGATAGGGCTGCGCACATTCGCACACGAACGCATTCATACGCTGTTCGAACACGAGAACGGAATTCCATTTCTTCCTGCAGAGAGAAGGATCGGTGACGACGTTATAAAAACTTGACCAGCCGATCTTAATTCGAACAATTGAACGGAGAAGCAGCAATGTTTGACTAACCAATGACGTCGCGGAAAGTTTACGACACTATGGAAATACATTAATGGGCGAGTAAATCTGTTCGCGTGAATTCAACCAATTGTGATTATTATTGCTAATGCACGAGAGAAACAAGAAATTAACGTGAAACGGATATGGATATGGATATGGATAAAAGGACTTTCGAATTTTTACAATATTTCGACATTTGGTGAGAAAAAAATCGTTATCTTGAAACCGTAGATTCAGAAATAGCTGTCATTTTAGGCTATATTATCAATCTTGTCTGACAAACTAAATCTAACTTAATGCAGTTTTATTAAAAAAATTTCCTGGAAATATCGTTGCTGCAAGTTACTTAAAGGTCCTCGGAGAACAAAAACCGTAAATTCACACTTTCAGAAATGGCTATAACCATGGTTTTATACCACACTATCAATCTTGTCTAACGAACTAAATCTAACAGATGCGATCTTATTAGCAACGCAATTTTATTAAAACTTTCCAAAGAGTGTCTAAATCTTTTGCGCTTTGACGTGAAAGTTATCAGAGACCTACATGTTTCCAAATAATAATGCATTCTATCACACAGTAGTTAAAAAACTATGAAAGGCTTATTAATCGTACTTCTTGGGAGCTGAAAAATAATTGATTACCTACGTCGTAACGAGCTTCGGAGAAGGAATTATTTGTTCGAGTAGATATTTGAGTACCGTTTGCTCGGATGCGGTAATTGCTCCTGAGATTTTGCTCCTCTGCTGCTTTCAGCGTGCACAGAGTTGGCCATTGGTTGTGCGATATACTTTTTTTTTATTGATTTCCTCTCGGATCAGCGTAACAGCCGATATGAAAAACGATATTGACTCTCTTCGATGATGCATTGATATTACACCGTCAATTATAAATCTGATGAATCTAACGAATTATTATACGAAGGCATTATATATCTTCTTTTGCTTCTTGTTTTTTTCGAATTAATTACGTAAATTATCTTGGCGAAATTACGCAGCCAGTAATGTCATTTCCCAATTCACGTCGGCAATTTAGGGTACCGTCAGAGGTGATCTACATCACCGTCAGAGTGATCTCTGATTGAACTTTAAAGGACACTTACACAAAGGCCCATGCCTTCGTACTATGCCAGTATTCTCTGGAAATGTATTACGTACACGTATATAGTTTCGTGTTCATCGCGATACCGTGTATATATCGCATGGTAGACAGTAAAACTTAAAATTCAACAACTTCGCTCTCTACCTGTTGAAGACCAGCTACAAATAACACGGAAAACTAAACGTAATAATCGACGAGCAAACACGGCCAACTCTCGCTTCGAGATTNCGAGAACAATATCGATCGAGAAGTGTAAAGTATGAAGGTTCGCCTCGTCGTCGTCAGCTGTACCGGCGTATAAAAATTCATGCGTACTGTGGAGATCTTGGCGAAACAACACCGACGACCTCGCGAGGAAATAATAATTTCAAACAGTCGGTGCACGCTCGAACCACTGCTGTCACGACTACGTACACCAAGTTCGTGACCAGCGGACACACCGGCTACTACCAACAGGTAGCATATCGCTTAATTACCTTTTCTTTTCGAAATTAATTACTCACGGCCACTTAAAAATACCCGTCGTCCCCGTACATGATGCCATTTGATAGCTACACAGGTTGGCGTCCAGCCAAACGTCCATTCAGATCCAATATGCAATGGCGAAACCGCGAAAAGAAAAGTCCCGTTAATATCGCTAAGCTGAGTTTAAGATCGCGAAATCGGGCAGAAAGCACCACACGCACCAGAAATCAAACGGCGATTAAATATTCATAGAGAAGAAATTTCAGGATTGTTTATAGAAAAAATAGTAACTACTCGGGATACACGTTTAATCGTAATCTCAGCGCTGTAATATCGAAAGTAAGGGATTTTCAATGAAAAATTTTTAATCAAAGCGTATATGTTCCAGTTTGTCGCGCAGTTTCCTCAAATTTGTATTTTTATATTTGTTTAATTTCCTGTTGCGAACTACTCGATAACTATTGCAATTAAAGTGATATATATATATATATATCGAGTTTGTCGAACCAGAAAACTGAAACTTCTTGCGTTCTCTCTTTGTTGTGTATGAATTTTTGTACATATTACTCTTATCGAATCATTTATCAAACGATCGTAACTATGTCGACCATTTGCAAGAAATAATCGCAGTCCGGAATGATCGTGACAGACACAAGGAACACCCTATTTAATCGAAGGGAGGGGGAGGGACAGATTATTATTCTTGGATAAATTGGAAGTTACCGAGGGGCTTAATTGCGGGAGTTCACTCGCAAAGATTGATTGAGTTTTTGTTTGCGAACCATATCTTCGTGCATACTCTGTGTGAGCAAAGCAAAGTTTGTAGATTTGTTTGCCTACGTTAGATTGGATGACTTCCAGAGCATTGACCAGTCCGTTCAACAGAGAGAACGATAGCACAGCGAAACAGCTAAACCCTTTCAGAGCTTGGCTATAAGATTTAATTATTAAAACTCTCGTTCGTGGTATTTTACCAAATTTGATCCCAACTAATTGATTATCGAATCGAACACTACGATCACGAAAGTATTGCGTTACATCTTTCTTCCGCCTCTTCGCAGCTCACGTCAATATTCTTTTCCTTTGTTATCCGAAATAACAGAAACACTTGGGGTAAACAAAGTCGGTAGAACACTCTGTTTGCTCGTCTCCACGGTACTTTGCAAAATGAATATTTAAAATGTATTTCGACAAGCCAACGGAAGAAGCACAAGAGGACGGAACGTTGCCGGTTCGCGTTTCTGAAAGTTGCTCGCCGCTTCGAAAGGTATAAAAAAAACAAGGAAAGGAAAAGAAAAAAAACCGGGTAGCCGGCCCGTCAAAGGAGCTTAGCCACTGTCTAGCCCAGCCGGAAAGCAACCTCGAAGCAACGCGGACAAAGTGAAAGCGTTTGCCGAAACGTCATAAACTAAAATGCACGTCTAAGTTACAGGTTTGCAGAGAACGGGGTGAAAGAATGACGGCTGCAGACGGAAGGGTAGGGGGGATGGGGGGAGCAGCAGCCGAAGGATGCTCGAGAAGCGTCAAAATTTTCTATGGAAAACGCGCGTGCAGAGGCTATAGTATCGCCCGGCGTCGTGCAAAGTTGCGCGTGATGTCTTTTACCTTCGAACAACTCGAGACAATAGGCTTCTACGTATGAATACCTGACGAGAAGTTCTTGTCGATGTTCTCGTCGACATTGTGCCGCGCCCGCGTGTTCCATTGTGTCTGTTCCGCGTGTGCACCAAGTTAATGGGATACTTTCCATCCCCGTACTTCTTTTCGGGCCGTGTCGCGTCTCTCGATGGTATAGAAAAAAAAAAAAGAAAAAAAAAACGAAGAACGCGAGTGAAGATGAAGGGGACGAGAGGTCGCACAGTACAACCTCGTAGTTGTTATTTATAACTTGGCTATATTAAAGGCAATATTTACGTGACGCGTAAATCCGATACGTTATCGCGCCTTATCATCGGGATCGTCGAGGATTCTCGAACGGACGTCTCTCTCTCTGTCTCTCCCTGTCGAGTCGCATCGGCGTCGGTTTTAAAATGTTCAAGCGTCTTCGTCGGGGGATCTACACGCTACAGTGCGAATAAACCCCGGGAATAAGGATTCACCCTAGCGAGAGATGAGAAACCAATGTGTCTGGAATCTTCGTGGAGGGAAAAAGAAATTTTAAATTCACGAGGTTCTGCTCTAAAATTGCATCGATTTGTTATTACATTCTCGTGTAAGGAGAACATGTCAATCATTTAAATGAAACGTCGTGAAGGATAATTGCTAAAGGACAGCTCAGCAAAATTTTTAGTAACATTTTGTACACAAATGCGTATCAGATAATGAGAATAGAATGATGTGTAGTTGGAAGAAAAAATATAGGAGGAATAGACATTTTTTGTTCGTTCTACTGAACGAGAGAGACACGATACGGTAATTGATCAACTTTATCATGTATCTACTAAGAAAGCAATCAGAGGTATTATTCGTACATGAAAAATTTTATATATTTCGTGGATTCAATACATCTCAGAAAAAATAAATGGAACTAAATAAGCAAAGATATAAATGTTTTTAAAACCTCTGCCTTTGTGATTCTTGAGAAAGGACACGCGTACTCGTTCGAAACGGACAGTTTCCAAAAAATGTTTCATTCGCGAAGTTTGAACTGCAAAATGCGCAACAAGGAGATTCCTCTTGCAAAGAAATTCTTCTTCGAATGCCTGAACGTCTCTCCTTTTTTCCCCTCCCTCCATCTCTCTCTCTCTCTCTCTCTCTCTCTCTGTCTGTCTCTGTCTCTGTCTCTCGACAATAAAAGACTCAGAGAAACGTCTTTCCAGAAACATTCCATACTATCTGGTTTCTATTTCAATAGAAATGTTATTCGCGCGTTCTCTCTGATAAGTAAAACCGGCCGAACGTGTGGAATAAACGCGAGGGTGACGCGAGGCGACGTCTGGCATTTCGAAGTCGAGGCTACGGCCACCATGTTTATTACAAAGAGCTGAATGCACGAAGGAGAGGGTGGAGGGAAGGAAGGTACACGGATAGGTACGGATAGAAGGAAGAATCATCTGGCGGAGACTCCTTATTAGAGGAGACTCCCCTGCAAGTCCGTAAGCGTACGAGCGCTTTGTCGTTGTTTCCTTATGAAACGGGCGTCTTTCTGCAGTCGCATGACGACGAGGATTACGGGTCGAGTCGCATGTGCCAGGCGTACCAACGATTTTGCAGAATCGTTCCCGACTTAGAATCGCGCGCGTACACGATCCTCGCGCATCGGTTTATATGCACGAAAAACGATATAAAACGATTCCGACGAAAAGGTTAACGAGGAACGATATCAAAGAAAGATAAACCAGACCGCGGTGTGGTTAGATAAGCCATTGATTTTCAACGGAATCAATTTAGCCATCGAATTCTACGAACGTTAAAAATTACTACAAGCTGAACCACAGAAAGCAGTATTATATTCGAGGATCATCGGAATTTTGTAATTATTCAAAGGAACGTGCGCGAAGGTTATTTTTTACATAGATGTTCTCGCGAAGTCTACTTTGTGTCTGTCTGGAATATTCGAGACAAAGAAGGGAAACGAGAAATTATAACAGGTACATCTGATACCTTGTTAAGCAAGGTAAGACCTTTGCAGAAGCATGATCGACCTTTACATTTTCCTGCGTAATCAGACGCGAGATGCGAGCGGCAAAGATTCGTCGTAATTACGAGGAACTTCTAACGAGACATTAGAGACAAATCAAAGGACTGTTCGCCCCGTGCGGAACGAATTAATTGCTTCACTCCCTCGGACTTACGTGCAGCTAACTTCCCCCGTTGATAATCTTACCGCGATCTCCGTGGCAATTGGTCGTCGGTAAAGCAATCAGTAATGCATTAATTAGCGCGGTTAACAAGTAGAATAAATAATAGAATTTCAGTCGTTTGCATTCCGGGCTGATTAATCGTGAAAATTAATCGCCCGTGCGTGATCGTGTCGGATCGAACATTAAACCGAACGCATTACTAATACCGTGCATCGAAAACACTATCTAGATTATCTTCGGCGTGACACTGCGCGCACTATATCTGCGTATACAGAAAATCGATAATCTCCAGGCTTCCCATTTCCTCGTTTTCCTCACTTCGTGTTTGGATAAGTTGCGTGTGAAAAATAGAATCGACGTTGTCCGACCATTAAATCTCATGTTCAATTCTGCGATTATTATTTTTTACGTAACGTGGATGCATTGTAGGATACTTTCAGCGTCTCTTTCATTGTCGCACTGTGATTTGAATAACGTATTGCAAAGCTGTAAATGACATGTGGGCGCACAATGCACGTGCACTATCCGACAAGTCACGAAGAGTGATAAGAAAAAAAGAAAGAAAAAAATGTAATAAAGGAAGGCACACCGTTCCATTATAAATTTTCTATGCAGTTTACTTATAAAAAGAAGCTCTGGTAAAGAAGGGGAATTTCATTTTTTTTTCCTTTTTTTTTTGCTTTGAAACGCGGAGGAACACTCAATTGCTATAAATTCGATTCAATGGCGTTCTAAATGTCTCGGACACGATGTACGAGAAAGATAAGATAAGTGTATCTGCGATTACGGTTTTTCTAGAATCACCCTCGAGCGAACATATGGCTTCATCCGTACGACGTGCGTAATTTAAGAAACGACAGATCTATGGAATTTCAACAGTTTGTCGATCTATCGAACGTTTGAAGTATGTCAAGGAACGAACAAATATGATCCATCGAAACGAAACAATCGCGGGTGAATTGTTTAATCGTAATTCAGTTTCGCCGCTGAATTTTGATTTTAAAACAGCCAATACCAAACGTCTAAAGTCCAAAGTGAATCGTACGAATCCCCAAGATCGTGGATATGATGTCTTATTCCGTTTTATCCTAAGGGTTCCTAAAGCCCCTTGGAAACCAATAAAACTCGCCGGTTTCCTCCCCTCGATAAAATCAAACAGTCTGATATCCTCGAACAGGATTCTAATTTATGCAGGATTCAGCTTCCAACAGTAATATCCTTTGTATATAAAGTGTAGTTAAATAAAATGAATCGACTGATTGCGCGATTTAATTCTATTTCTTTATTCTAAATTATTTGTATTTTGAAATACAAATCGATCGGTGCAAACTCGAAATGAAACAAACGATTGAACTGTTCATTCTGTTCCCTTGCCGAGTAGCTTTAGCACGGTCGGTATATAAAATCTCGCGTCTTTCTGCCTTCCCTTCGTTTCATTTTGAAAGAGACATGAATCAAGACCGACTTTTATCCGTCTTCATCCTACCGTGAAATCCAATATCTCGTATGCGAAACTTACGATTTCACTGATGAGAAACCGCGTACCGATGAGGCTGCCTGTTACAATCGATAGATTTTCCGTCATCGGGCACAGCTATCGATAATGCGCATAGCGGGCAAAATAAAACGCCCTTTACAGGAGTAATAAATTGCTCGTGAAAGGGAATTTCTCAGAGGTTTTTCTCGCTTTCGTTAATATCGGTCCCTAGTCTCCTCGTAAACTAAAACAAATCGATATCGTCGACCCGGCCGTGTGGCTTTCACCAAAGATAACACCCACGAATGTTAAAAATTCGATTTTCCAATTGGATGAAGAAGTCGCCACGCAATCCTGTCACGCTGCTGTTGATTTTCAACTAATTTTGAATTGATCGAGCAGTACTCTTGTTTAATTCAAACGCTGACGAAACGTTTCTTTCTTCCTTCTCCTCCTTCTCCTGCTCCTACCCTTTTCACTTTTCTTCTTCACGTATAAATTACGAACAGTGAGAAAAGCGGATTACCAGGTTGAATTTGTTTACAGAGACACGATGCGCCTTTCGAGTGCAAGTGGAATAAAAATTTCACGTTAACGATCAATGAATATTCCGAAAGTCCCGTGTGTCTAACGTGCTAATAAGCTGTGGTTTATTGCTGCGCGAGAATTGTGCAACTACTTAAGCAGAGCGACCGATAACAAGAGCAAAAGTGATTACAAGATCGGACTTTAATACTGAATAATTTTCGAGATGTAGTAAGCTTACGAAAGTACGATTTACTTCTCTCCATCTTTATTTACTAATTAACGTTCTATGCTGTTTTTTTCTGATGAAACTATGTCGTTGCAAGTTGCAAACACGTTTGCAATTAAAAGTTGTGAGATTTAAGAAACTACGTAGGAATAAATGTGCAGTGTAAACGTAATTAAAAGAATTTTCCACGCCAAGTTTTGTGTTGAAGTGAATTTGCGTTACTTATTCAGATTAACGATAATAAATTTAACGATCGATTCAATGAAACACAGACACGTGGAAATGTCCCATAGAGCGAAAATGAATTAATATTCAAGTAGCCGCTGAATATTTCGTCCTATCGTTCCAATCTATACAAAATTATGAAGCGTAATCTTTAGAATTACAAATTAAATTTTACAAATTGAAAACATTTTTAGTTCATTAAGAATTAACGAGCTACCGAGGAAAAAGAAGACCGTTTCCAACCTTTTTTTAACCAGTGATCCATGCTTTGCTCTTCGACAGTCTGTATTTTAATCGATCGTAATTAAATAGCCTTCTAACTAACTAGTGAAGACAAGTGTTTAATTTCGCGCGTAATAAAATACACGATCGAAAAATATTTTTTCCGGGCCGGTGAAAATCTCGGTCAAAGCTTCGTCCTCGATCGGCGGTAAAGGGATTAAAGCGCGTTGTAAGAAAGAACGTGGAGTAAAATTGAAAAGGAAGGAAGGAAAAAAAAAGAAGACGAAGAAGAAGGAAGGGAGGGAGGGAGGAACAATGGTTCCCTTTGAATCCGGCCAATTGGCCATCCGCCTAAATAATTTATATCGTGCAGTACATTTACGTGGAAGAGGCTGGTAATGAGCGGCCCCGTCGGCCCTGCACTTAACGGAGTTTCGCTCTCCTGTCCGATAATTCGTTCGATAATATTGTTTTCGCGCGTAATTAACTCCCTGGCTAGCACGTGAACCGGTCCCCGTGCCCTCTCTTCTCTCGTGAAATTCTCGATTGCTCCAGTTGCTCCATAAAACCAATAACCGTCACAACATAGTTACCCGCGTATAACACGACCGCACGAAAATCATCCAACGTCGATAGCAAAAAGAAAAAAAGTATATATATATATATATATATATATATTCTGAAATTAGGCCTGTAGAGGACAAATAGATGATTGCTATTGATACGTACAAAGATACAAAGGAATTGCTGTCGCTATAGTTCCTAGCTCTTTCCCCAGGTTATGTCGACATCCTTGAAAATCTTATATCCGAGGGACGACTCGAAGAAACTCTCCCTTGGGAAAGCTACAATAAAGGTATTCAAGATTAACGATAATTCTTAAGATTGGCAAAAATTCTTCAAGCACAAAACTTGTAGAAACTTCTGCGATTTGCATTTCTTTCTTCGAGTGCGTACACCGTTGAGATTATTAAATTTCAACCTACGTGTGTGCAAGTGATTTTGAATACGCTGTGCCCATGTGACGGGTAATATTTACGAATTTTTCAATAACACGGTCGGAGCATCTGAATACAAGCGAATAGTGGCCCACCGTTGAAATATCCTTTCAACCTTCCTGATTCCTGCACGTCACGGATTTTCTCCGTTTATCGGGAATAAATAGAACGAGGAAATAGTCAGACGAGAAAGAAAAGATGGATGATGGAGAACGTACGGGAGGTAAGGAAGGAAGGAAGGAAAGAAAGAAAGAAAGAAAGGGAGAAGAGATGGAATTCATAGCCCGCTGTCTAGCGACAGTCGAGCTATTGCTTTTCCCCTTTCCTTCAAACCCTTCTCGGCTTTCCTCCCGACGCATCCCGCTCCCGGAGTTCAAAGCACCCCATTTATAATGACGATGCCCGTATCCTTAACCAAGGACGATCCTCCCTGCGGCTACAAACTCCCGCAGGATCCTCATATTGGATTCTTACCCTCTCCACTTCAAAACCTCACCGTACCTAGTTATCTGGCTCTGAACGTCGGAAAATGGAGATGGATTGCATCGTTTGCAGGTGCATGACCGACTAATACGTATATAATGATTTATAAGTTATCGGAGCCAATCTGGACAAGTTCGTAGTAGTTGAAGAGTAAGATCCGCAGGAAACTATCCGGCTAACGATCCATAATTTCTATGATGAAGTATTTCGTTAAGTCCACGTTTGATATGCACGCTACATGGGGATGTTGAATATTATACGTTCTTCCGTACAGAAAAAGAAAAGAAAGGAATATCAAGGGGAAAATTTTTTAGATTACGTTTTGTTTTGTGTGTGCGTGTGCGTGTGCGTGTGCGTGTGTTTTCGTACAATTTCATCTTTTCAGTTTTGCTAGTAGAATATTGTTGGAAAAATATTGAACGAAAGAGAGAGAAAGCTCAAGTTTATACACTATTGGTATGTTTCAAAGTTTATCCAAAATAGAGCTTCGAAAGAAACGTTGCCGTTTCATTTTCGATTTATTCTTGTTCTTATTTTACAAAAGTTCACATTCTGTTTGACGGTATTGAACTATATGAGACGTCCCGTGTATGTTGCCGCACGTTGTCGTACGAGTTTCGTTCGTCGGTTAAGACTGTTGGAAACTGTTTGCGCAATTGTAATCTGTAACATGCTCAGCGTGCTTTCAACTGTCGCTTCCTCGGATGGCGTCTAGGTAATGCATATTTATGACGTAGATTAAAGTCCGTTTTGCGTGCAACTTCTATCTACCGAAGAAAAATGCCCCCGACACGGAAGAAAAAAAGACCTAGGCAACCTGCCGTTAACGCGTATTCATAGCTAAAGAATTGCACTCGTAAAAATTTCATCGTATTATTTGATCTCGCGACGCGAGACAGTTCGTAAAATCCGCTTTCATCGCTACGCGACGTAGTCGCGTCCATTTAATTTTACTACGCCCGTGCAAACAAACTTACTTTTGTTCGTTGACTACTGAAACTCCCTCTCGACTTCTGTTTCTGATATTTCTTTCATCAGAAATTTTAGAAATTTTGCTTTTTACGATTGATTCGAACAGTCCTCCTCTGTCGATAAAACAGTATCCATTGAGAAAGTAATGGTACCAATTTTTATAAGAGTGCCATTTCAATATGGCAATATATCACGTACAACATGAATCGTGAAGTAATTCAATAAACACATGATGTTTCTAGCAAGTGTATCTATCTTTAGGAAATAGTAGTTACAGGTCTCTGCGGTTACTTGCTATTTTCAAGCCTCGAAATCCCAATAAAAGATTCACTGCGAAAACACTCCGACCGTAGGAGCAACGGTTGCTAGGGCCACGTCAATACGTTCTCTAGAAGAGATCTTCAGAAATTTATCCATCTGTCTATTACTCTATTGCGTAGATGTTGAACAAACATATTCCGAATGAAACGAAGGATTTTCACAAGCACGATCAGTGCTCGAATCAACGTGTTGGTAATCCCATTAGCGCTCCGACACGCGGCATGTTTGTTTAGCGTTGGAACGAAGCGGCCGGCGAACACGACTCGAGCATTTGAAAATGTCAACGATGAAGCATTCGCGTGTCGACGCCAAAACGACGGCAAAAAGCAGGAATTCCCAAGTTTCGTCCAACTACTTGCCTAGTACCTACATAGTATTAACTGGCGCTCGATTTAGAGCGCATACCTTTTCGGGCTATCGTAATATATCGGCGTCGGGAGGCAGAGGCGACGTAGGGACACAAAGTGGCAACGGCAGGTTAGATCAAAGCGTTCCTAAAGTTCATTCCGGGCGAGTCCACAACGTGTTCGTATCGTTGATGCCTAGGCCATCGAATAGTTCACAGAAGATAAACAGAAATTCTACGTCGTGTAACGTCCTTTTAGAAGCAGACGTTGCCATTCTCGATCGTTATTTTTAGCGGTCAGCCACTCGAAATCGCCTTCTATTTGCTTGTCGCGAGCCCGCCCTTTCAATCAACCTAAGTAGACTGTAACGAAAGTGGTGTAAAACCGAAGGAGCTCGTCGACGAACGACCAAGGGAAAGGATAACGAAAGCTTCTTGAAAATATTGTCCGAACGGAAATACTATGTATTGAAGAGGCAGGTTGAAACGTGAAAGGCGTCGGATAACCCTTTAATATTTTTGTCCCGTGGAAGCCACTTTTTTGTTATCTTTGCAGAAGTTTCCACGACATGGCGTGGAAAGAAACTGATCGATCGGTCCCGAAAAAGCGACGTGAACGAAGGTAGTGGCTGTATATACACGAGTCGGGTCACAAGTGGAAGAGTTGCGCGACTTTCGGTTGTTACGGTCGTTACTCGAGCAACGAGCACCCTCGTACCTGTTTCTCATACACCATTCAGCCTGGCATCGTTACGTTTGTTTGACGTGGTTACATTATCAGATAAGGAACGTTTGAGGTCCCGACACAAAGCGTAATTGCTTTCGCGACATTAGCGCGTAATAGACGTACGATTTCGAAGCAATTAATTCTTCGAACCATGATCTTATAATAATTTATCGACGTTACAAATGTCGATGTACAAATTCGATTAATACCAACGACAAGTACAACAAGTAGGCAGAGGCAACTGCATTAGAACTAACGAATTTCCGCGACAGTGATCAAAAGTAATCAAAGGGAATTGCTTCTTTCGTGGGAAGAAAGTGGCGTTAAGGTTCGTTTAAAACCATCGACGTCCTTAAGTTAATCTCTCCCGAAGGAAACAATCGAACCACGGGGCTAGAGCGTCCCGTTTCAGTCTGAGAGCAGTCTGGAGGGAAAGTGTCCGGAAAATATCGTTGGCAAAAGAAGACAAGATCTACCTTCGTTGGCGAACGACGAACGGTAACTGCGATGGTTTCCGTGCCCGATAATGTTTCCTATTCTCGCTTCTAAAGAAGCCTACCACAGTCTACGGGTGCTCTACTACGTTCCGACATGCACTCGGATAACGCCGCATTTACGCCAGACTCTAAACGATCAAGGATACCGCGAATCATTTACGAAACTTCTCTCTGCTCCGGAAGACGAGGTGCGCGATGACGAAGAAGGAATTGAACAGAAACGCGATAATACGCCGGTGAATTGAGAAATGTCGTTTCACCAATGGAAACAAAGATTCTTCCGAGGGAGAACGGAATTGGAAACGTAGTTCGCAGCTACGTGCAGCTCGCGTACGTGTACAAATGCAATTTCATATTCTAGTTATGGCTCGTATTGTCTCTACTACGCAGGGAATTAAACTTCTCAATAAACGGCAAGAAAGCGTGCAAGTGTACAGCGCTCGTATTGGATATCGAGAACATCTCTTCTTGGTAGCTCGACAAAAAGACACGAGCATCGTTTTAACGAGCAATGCTTTTTCACGTTGAAATTCCCCGTTTCCGCTCCGCGTCGAAGGCAAACGAACGGTATAATTTATACAAGCTATTGATAAATGTTGGACGCTGGCACTTTTCCTTCGCACAGAAATCGAACGTGTTTGCTCGCGTTTGCTCGCGACGAACAAATGCCTCGAACGCGGAACGCGATCGTTCCCGTTTGTGTTGAATACGGGAAGTTGGTGTGAAATAATGTGACGTATTTCGGTTCCTCCATAGTAACGATTGTCTGCGTGCCGTCAAGCCGAAATAAAGTTCGGCCGTCCTTTACGAGTGTAAAATAGATTGTCCTCGTTATTGTAGGTGATGCATCTCCATTAACGATGACACATTTCCACGACATGGTGAAAAACGCGCCGTTCAAATGCAACGTTGTTCCCTTTCTAAGTGCGAGTTGCAAAAAGTAGGTCTCTGGCAGAGACATTGTCATTGAAAATATTATACGCAGTGAATGGGGGGGGGGGAAAGAAAAAGAAAAAAAAGAAGAAGCTAAAGCCGGGGATTTGCAAGCGCGAATCCTTTGAACATGCAACAAAGAAGGGAAAAGAAAAATGAAGTATGAAGAGGAAAAAGAATAGAATAGATCGGGTAAACAGTAGTTTAACCTTTTTCTCGCATTGTCTCTCATTTTTCTCTCACTGAGAGAATTTATACTCCGTCCGACAAATTGCCCGCCGTACGCTAGTGAGTAGAATTCGTCCCGTCGTGGCGTGACGTTGCCGCGTCAACCTTCGAAACTTCCATCACATCGCTAATGAAGAAACAAAGGAACAAAGGGACATCGTCGAAGATTTTACGCTCTCCAACGCGAAACGTTGACAAACGATTTCACATCACGCGTGGAGAATTACTCGAACGAAACATTTATATCCCCTTGATATTATTAGCGCAAGTTACGTAATCCTTCGAATGCGTGAAAGGAACGTAATTGCGATATACGATCAATTGCAAAACGAGAAATTCGAGGCACGTAGAAGCTTGATACGTATTCCAAGCACTAAACCACGCAATATTTTCATTTCTCTCCTTTCGTCCGTCTTTTCAATAATGTGTCGTTGCTCTGGGAAGTCTTTCATTTTGTTTCCCAGCGGGGAGATCCCTCGACGCTTCTATTGTTACATCTACGTGCTCTTTGTCGCGGAAAGCGGCAGGAATTCGCACTTTCATGATCACGAATAAATTAACGCCGGCGCGGGCGTTCGCTACTCCGAAGCTCCCTAAGAAAATATACTCCACGCCGTTCCCATTTCCTTCACTTTCATTTTTATAACAAACCGAAGAGCACGCGATAATCAGAACGGTCGTAAAAGCATTCCTTTATTAGTCTCGTTCCTCTGCGCCCCCCCCTCCTTCGCGCGACTTATTTGGATTTCGAGGTGACCCGAATAACCTGCACGACCCCGCGGCCGTTTCAAAAATACACATCTCGAAAATACATATGTAGCCACGGATTTTATCCATCGACGTTCCACGTATGCGCGTGCATATGTGCTTATGACATCTCGTCGTCGCGAGATTGATCGTTTCCGATAATAAACACCGCGGGGGTGCAAATGCTTCTCTAGGATGCGAGACAATATGTTTCGAGTGCAGTTGCAAAGACACGACCTCGACGTTTTTCGTCTTGCGTATCAGTCTGATCTATTTTTATCGCAAATGCAGTGAATAAATGAAGCTGCAGTTCGGTAGTCACCTCGCAAATAAATAATGCGGCATAACGTGAGTTCTTGTTACTATGTTCAAATTTGATCCGCGTAATCTCTGCAAGCTGCAAATCCTCTGAGATTTCCCTATTAATCTTGCCCTGGTTTTCTACTGATGTTTTCTCATCAATTCGAACGGGATCAATAAAAAAAAAGAAAAGACTACGTAGCCCGTGCTCGGTGATTCAGTAGATTCGCGAGAACGTTGTAATTTAAAACGAAATGAAAACGAGTCGATTTGAAACCGATTTGCTGAGCTGCGAAGAAGCTCCGAACTGCTCGGTACTGAATCGTAAACTAAATTTCCAGCTTGTTGGATGGACGTGCGATCATTAACTCGACAAGTGCAAGGTGGCATCCTGACCATTCGATACGCGCCTGAACCCGTCACTATCAACATTACCATAAATCAAATATTTCGTAAGTTATTACCTGTCTAGTGGGCTGACAGGCAAAGGAAGATCTAGGTGGAGCTTCGTCCTGAGATCGTCCCTGTCAGCCGAGCGTATGCACGAGAGTCTACGCTCTCTCCCGTAGCACCTCGTAGCTACATCGCTGGCCGGGCGAGCGAGAGGAGAGGCGAGTTGCGTGGTCGTGATGGTAGAGCGTTGGTGGAGGATGAGAAGGGGTGGAGGAACCAGTAGTAGGGACGGTAGGTGAGCGGTAGAACTGGAGGCAGTAGGGGTTGGTAGTGGTGGTTGAAGAAGGGAATGACCCCGTGTACCGGGGTCAACCGTTGCACTATGCTTTCTCTTTCCCTCTCTTTCTTTCTCCTCGCCTGCTATTCGCTTTTCTCTTTCTCTTTCTCTCTTGCCCTCTCACGCTTCGCTCTTCATCGTCACTCCACTCCCCTCCCCGTTCTGCCTGCTTGCTCTCCCCCTCCCCTCTTCTCGACCCTCTCGCTGTTCCGTAGTCATAGACGAACACTCATGCGCTTTGTTATCAGTGTATACCGACTGCACATTGTTGAAGGAACGTTACCACCTGAATACACCTACGCGGTCTGTACACGTGCGTCTACGTGCCTAGATGAACAGGAAGACTTCGGGCCTGGCGATATGTATTTATGACCAGATATAGGACAAAGATAAAAGAAGCATCGAGAATCGCTTCTCGTTATTCGCTGGTCAATACACCTCTTTAAACGTTCGGCTTGTGTATATCGGGCTTGGAAAGGATTGCTGAAAACTGTCGCTTCTGCTCGCGTGGTCAACGTCGGCTTAGCCGATTTCATCTTTCCACGTGAAACCGAAACAGTTGGGAATCGTTGCTCGCGATTCGTACGGAGGGATTCGATTATGAATAGCGAGGATCAACGTGTGTAATATCTCACAGGATATAGTGGATACGTGTATGTACATACACATATTTGAGAGGATAGGTTGAAGGATATCAATGGCGGTCACTGATCGAGGTCTGAGCCGACCCAGAAATAACCCCTCAAGTAACTCCGTTCGCTTTGGTCGTTTATACTACTCTGTTAAATCGTTCAATACCCGTACCATGCGAGACCGGATACAAAAGTCAGAATGGAAAGAAAATCCTGGATATTTTGCTGTCAAGTTAATGTACTTATATGTATCTGGAATTTTCCAGTACATTCATAAAGACTATATAAACGAGATTTACTTTTTTTCTTTTAATATATTTTAACGAAAATCGATTCAACATGTTACGAAATTCTCATTTGGAATTTTACACCAAGAATATAGAAAGTCTATCGATAGAAAAATAAGTGAATAATATTAGCTACATTTAAACAACGCGAATAGATCAGTTTTAGTATCTGCTGAACGCGGAAGAAGCGAGTAACCCCGCTGTTCGATATCAATGAAATTATCACATAGACTTTTAACCTTATTCCTTGTCCTCTCTATTCTCATCTTCGAATGGTTTTCCAATAAAAAGAACATCTCTTCTCCCTTGTACGGAGATCCGTTTCACGAAACGTAATTTCTAACTTTGGTCATTTCAACAATTGCTACGCGATGCAAAGTTCGGAAAAATGACTTGTTCGATTCATAAACGCAACTCTTTCCTTCGCGTTGAATTTAATTTGTGCAGGATATTTTTCTTCGTTGTAAAATCTCCTTATTTCTTTAAAATAAAAAATTATTTTCAGATGAAAACTTAAAAAATTTAATTATAATTAAATTTAATATAATTAAATCCAGAAAATAAATAGATAACAAATTTCCATGCTCAAATATAAATAGAAAATATAAGTAGAAATGTTAAAAGTTGAATTAATTGATCTTGCTCATTTTATTATGGAAAATTATCCATCATATACTGCTTTTACAGCTACTTTATTCAGAATTACTGAATTTTAAAGGATTGTTCCTACGACACATTAAACCTGTACATTCCCATTAAATGCCTCAGTTTAGAGTAAAGAATAATAAATGATAGACGTTACGGATTCAAGAACGAGATAGCAATTTGATTTTGAGTTACGTAATTAAACTTGAAAGAAATTTCATTGCATATTTTTTATATGCGGAAAATGGAATATAAGTTTGTAAATTGCGTATCAAAGGACTATTTAAACATAAGTCGAATGAGAGATATTTGTTTTCTTTATTTATTACTTTTTCACTTTATTTATATTTTCTGCATTTGCGGAAACAACAATTTCTTTCGTTCCTGTTATTTTTGTACATTCAGTAGAAATAAATATCCAGCGTTTTTCGTTATACAGACTAGAGGAATAGAAACAGGAAAAGACGTACGCTTAAGGCATTATTCACTATACTCCAAATACAGGACGCATTAGTAAATGTCTTTAATTTAACTATTTGCATAATGAGTAACGTCCATCAATTGCCCACTCGCCCGCCCCCCTTTTCTTTCATCGTATTTAATATTCTCGGAACGAGTGTTGGAAATTTCTATCCCATCCTTAGCTACTTCGTGCTCCAAATATTCTTCCCGTTTGTACAAGTTTGCTTAGAAGCATTCGCTCTTCTCCAGCAGTTTATTCGAAAACAAGAAAAAAGTTTTAAATCTGATGAGAGCGCCGTAAAATATTCGGAGACATTCCAAGGCAGCCATTCTAGCAAGACTGCTCTAACCTTACTTTATCGTCAGTTCTATAACTTCACGTTCATCCAGAGAGAATTTCGGGCATAGAACCGCTCTGGAATAAAATAAACCCAACTAGAATAAAACGGCGGAACGGCATTTGTAGAAAACATTTGCCTAGTGTAAAACAATTTGTAGGGAACAATTGTCAGTATCGAACGAAATAGAACAAACTGCGTGAAAGCTAAGTTTCGCATTAAAGAAACGGTATTGAAATAAATAAATAGATATATAAATGTAAATGTGCAAGAGTTAAAAGGGGACGAGGCATACATGAAGTAAGAATGGGAAACGATTTCGATAAAACGGAAATGTCGCGATGGCGAAGAACGACGAAATAAAATATTTCCTAGTCGACGGTCGTCATTTTGAACCGGTGTGGTTTAGAGGAAAGGTAGAAAATGAAATGTAGAAATGGGGAAGAAGACTCACCCGTGACGCTGAGCAGCGACATATTCGAAGGTGTTCTTGGTATATCGGCTTAACGCTGAGAGTTTCGCTTAATTGGCCGAGCGACGCTTTATGTGGCGTAGAGATCCGTAGGAAAGTGATGCAGCTATATAACAAGACACGCCGGATCGAAGGAGCACACTCGCGTATACAACGTACAACCCTCTTTCCGCACCGATATTACTATTTTCTTTTTCTTTTTCTTTTTTTTTTTTCGTTTCCGTACTGTGCGCCTCTATCCACGTATAACGTGTGAATACAGGAGAAACATGCGTGTGTTTATATGTACATATATACTCGTATATATATGCATATATGTATATAATACGTATGTCTATGTGTATGTGTGTGTGTGTATGTGTGTGTGTCTCTGCGTATGTGTTTAAGTGTGTCTATGTAAATACCGCAGAGAAAGAAACAGAGAGAAAAAGATAGAGAAGGGAGCGCAAGAGGGAAACAGATAGACAGACAGAGAAGAATACAATATGTATATGTGTGTCGCGATATGGCGCTACACGAATCGAAATTTCAGGGCAGGAGTACGAATGCAACGGGCAGTCCGATATCACACTTCTCCCGTTCCTTTGTTCTCTATTTCCCTCGTGTGTTTACTGTTCTTTTCTCCCCCTCTTTCCCCTCATTCGCATACGGCGCTACGTATTCACAGCGTGTCCTTTCTCGCAACGAGTTTTTCTCTTCCACACCCGGCACGCGTGTGCACCAACACAACAACGAGGTTATCTTGGTTCTGCTCGACGATATCCCGGCGAGGTTGTCGCGCAACGCTCTGTTCTCGTCGATTGTACACGAATGCCGGCGAAAATCTGCACGTACCTGCAGACTCGAAGCCACGATCTCGACAACGAGCCTACAAAATTTATAACTCGAATTTATTGCATACGCGCACTCGTCGATTCGACTGTCACTGATTCTGATTCCACGATGAATGCACACGAGAGTTCACGCGCGTATGCACGACAATGTACGTACGTGCCGTTTGTTCCTTTTTTTTAATATCCGCCTGAACACCCCCAGTATTGCGTGAGTATCTCAGAAGCTCGGGTCTGGTTAATTTATTAGAGACAGCGATTGAACGTGTGTATTATTGCGTTCGGCATAAGCTGCGTATACACGTGAGGGTCGTTCCGTTCCAATCGTGATCGTTATACCACGCCGGTATTGTATTGAATCGCACTGGCGATTATTATTATTATTATCATCGACGCGGCGTAACAACGAGTGGCTGTTGGTCACGCGGAAAATCGTACTCGCGCGTACTGGCGATCAAGACTGTGGTTACTGTTCACGTTCGCGAGCACTATTATTTCCTTGTCGTTCGTGAGGCTGACTATGTTCTCCGTTCCCTGTTCACCGTGTACCTCCCGTTCGTCCTGTTGCTCCTTCGGCTGGATTTTGGTCGAGCTGGCTGCTAAGTCAAAGCACTTTGGTTCCACTTGCGGTTCGTCGATTCTGGCGAGTAACGATAGCAAGTAGTCGTCCTCGTGGTGGTCGGTGAGCGTGGGGCGATCTGAGTTTAACAACGAGGCGGCGATCCTAGTAGCACGAGGATAGTAGTAGTAGTAGTAGTATTCGTAGTAGTACGGGAACGGCAACGGCAGCGCCAGCGCGACGCAGCTGCTGGTCCTGTGCAGGTCGGTGGCCACGGTGTCGGTGTCGGTGTCGGTGTCGATGTTGTCATCTACCATCCGGCCGGAATGAGGCAGCATCGCCGTGGCACCGCGGGGTGCTTGTTCGGACCGCTTTTGTGCACCGTAGGTTCGGCCGAGCGCCTCTCGCTTCAGGAGGAGCGCCCACCGTGCCACCTTTCTCGTTATTATCATAGTAGCAGGGGCTGCAGTGCATGCGCCGGTTTGCACGTATCCCGTGCTCGTCAAGGAACCGTAGACCAACGACAGCCGCCACGTCCTTCTCGTCGTCGAGAGGCACGACCGGTAATCACGGGCATTTCACAACGATCACTAAGAAAAACGGGACGGATAAAGGGAACACAGATCGGGAACCAAAGAAACCAGATATACTGCGCGTGTATATATATATATATATATATATATATATATATATATAAATACATACATACATACATATACATATATATATATGTGTGTATATATATATGTATATATATGCTTACGAAAGTAGAGTTTCGCGAGGAATCGGTGAGAAGAAGAGAGAGGGATGTAAAAGAAGAAAAAGAGAGAGAGAGAGAGACAGAAAGAGAGAGAAACGGAGGGAAAAAGGAAAGAGGACGAGAAACGAAGACGTAAAGGGTACAGGGGGAATGAATAGCACGCACCACGAGCTAAATCAACGAGAATTATTACGAACGGGACCGATCGAGTTCATACTGCTCTTTCTCTCTCTCTCTCTCTCTCTCTCTCTCTCTCTATGTTTTCGTCGCGCTATCACTGCTCGCGACGTCCCGTTGTAGCACGTTGTTCTTCTGATTGTTGATGATATTACGACATGAAACACGAGATTGAACCGTGGCCGCGGACGTGTGCGATGCCTGCGGGTACACTATCACATTAATGCGGTGAAACGTTGTTGCGAACGTACGCGGACTGCTCGACGTCGAGCACTGTGCGGACGGAGACGCCTCCGACACGCCGCCGCCATGTTGCTACGTCAAGCGGGTTGCATAGCGTCGGCGCGCATTGTCGGAGATATACGAACGTCACCGATGTTCGGCGATCGTTTCGATGAGCGACCACGAATCAGCCACCCCTTTCGGCTGTTCTCGCGGAACTGCCGTGCATTTCGCTTCGATTGTTTCCTCATTTCTAATTCGACGTTTCTGTCGACGATTGCACGCTCGATCGACGTCCAGTCAAATCTTGCTTTTCAAATCTTTCAGAACACTTCTTTTAACATCTACGATTAATCATACATCGTCTATTTTCTCGTTTCTCCTCTCTGCTTTCCATTTGTCCTTCCTCTTCTTTTTTTTCTTGTCTTTGTTCCTCATGTCGTTCGTACAGTGCAATACGCAGTCGCATATAAATCGTTGTTAATTATTCTGATAGGCACCCTGCCAAATACAGTTTAAACGGTTTCCGCGTATAGGGATACCACCACGTGGTGTGTTCTACCAGAAATTGATTAAGCAGAATACGAGGGTACGAATTGGAAATCTTATCCTCTAATAGATTCCTTTATTTCTCATTCGAATATATATCGTTGTTTCTTTTCTATGTTCGCTCGTAAATTAAAAATTATTCGAGTGACTTTTTTTCTCTTTTTTCCTCACTTTTTATATTTTTACTCTTAGAGTAAAGAGATATTTACTCTAGAGTTTACTCTTAGAGTAAAGAGATATTTACTCTAGAGTTTACTCTTAGAGTAAAGAGATACTTACTCTAGAGATACTTTTACTCTTTTTATATTTTACTCTTAGAGTAAATATATTTTACTCTTATTAAGACTTTCAGTTACTCGTGAATGTCCAAGTTTAGAACCATTAAAAATTGATACATTTTATAGAAAAAATATTACTTTAAAGGAGACGATATTTCGATATATTTCTACTTAATTGGTAAAGTGCGAGGCCATTAACATTGTGAGCTTAGGATATTTCAAACTTGCATATTTTAGGTAGAAAATTGGTTCGTTGAGATGACTACACGTAAAGCGTTGTTGCTCGCGTGAGAAGCGACTGTAACATAAAGTTGAACGAGCTGGAGGACACGCAATGTCTAGAATTTGCTGTTTTTACGAAACACATCTGAAATAGAGCAATATAACATTCGATTAACTGATAGTATTCTAAATGCACGATGCTAGTAAAATATTTTTAAAGTAACATTTGATAATTGGTTTTCCAATCACCGGTTATTATTTTTCTGATCTATCCGTAGAATCTGAATCAGTTGGTATTTACAGACAGAATTAAGTGAAGCTATGATACGGAAGTATCAATAACGGGTTCATTACTCCCAAGCTAGCATCAAATGCTGACTTGTACCTCTGGGAAATCGTTTCCCTTGTTCTACGGTAATACTACTTGCTCTGGTTCTCTCTGCAGCAATACATTAGTAGTTACTGACTTATCTGACCATGTATTACGCAACTGAAAGAATTATATTAAATTATTATTTCAACACACATATATATATATATATACTTACATAATTATTTTTTTGTTTCACGGTATACAGTAAGTTTCAATTACAGTTCAATGGTTAAAGAAACATTTGTTAATAAATTAAAGGAATATATTCCCATTTAGTAAATAATATTTCCCTTGTTCTACGGTAATACTACTTGCTCTGGTTCTCTCTGCAGCAATACATTAGTAGTTACTGACTTATCTGACCATGTATTACGCAACTGAAAGAATTATATTAAATTATTATTTCAACACATATATATATATACTTACATAATTATTTTTTTGTTTCACGGTATACAGTAAGTTTCAATTACAGTTCAATGGTTAAAGAAACATTTGTTAATAAATTAAAGGAATATATTCCCATTTAGTAAATAATAATATATATATATACTTACATAATTATTTTTTTGTTTCACGGTATACAGTAAGTTTCAATTACAGTTCAATGGTTAAAGAAACATTTGTTAATAAATTAAAGGAATATATTCCCATTTAGTAAATAATTAGTTTATTTAACTTTTAAATTTTTTCGAGCATTTTAATGTCAATTTCTTTCGCGTTTCACATAATTCTGCGTCTATAAACAATAATTGAGCCTCGTGTATAAATATATTGGGAAT
>NIPQ01090494.1:0-33816 GCA_002806875.1 Lepidotrigona ventralis hoosana
CGATATATCATAAATTTCTTGCGATAAATAATTTTAATGAAAAGTAAATTTGTGGTTTAAGATAAACTTTTATCAAGCCAATATCTATCTTTCTCTGTTTAAATAGTAAAAAAATTTCTTTGAACATGATATCTGAGTTCAAAGATATCGGTCTCTGACGTAGATAGTTAAGATATCGAGACGTGTGAATGACTAAAATTCAAAGAAACCAGTGTAATCCATTTATTCTTGGAAATGCATACGTCGCAAGTAGTATAATGGCGAAGAGAACGCTGACTCAGCGTCTGCCACTGACCGTACTACTTCTACTGCAGCACACGTTGGGATAGATCAGTACGGTGTGTGCGAGTAAGAGGTTCGACTATCAGAGCAAGAAGCAGATAATATAGAGTATTGGGAATTACGTCTCGCTTTAAGTAGCTGTATCTCGACAGTGAAAAGTCACATCTGCGCGAAATAAAATCCAATTTGAAAAGGAGGGATGAATAATGTTCAGAGCAAGAAGCAGATAATATAGAGTATTGGGAATTACGTCTCGCTTTAAGTAGCTGTATCTCGACAGTGAAAAGTCACATCTGCGCGAAATAAAATCCAATTTGAAAAGGAGGGATGAATAATGTGTCACGATGCATTACAACAGCAAATTCGGCTATATAAACTGTGCAGACTTCTGAAATATATCTGATACATATTGGAAATAATAATTTACTTTTTAAACGAAGCATTGTAATTTATTTGAATAAATTATTCTGGAATAATTCTAATTAAATAACTTGGGAATTAATGATTCATTTCACGAAGGTGCTGCAATTCATTTAATTTAGTAAGCTTTTTAGAAATATTAATTTATTTCTCAAACAAGTATTCTGCTAAGTTTTTAAATAATTATATCAATTTAATTGTATTAATCGTACTATAATATAGCAAATTATGTAAATTATATTAAGTTTGACAAATAATAATAATAATAATTTATTTCACAAATAAAGCAAAATAATTTCATCTTCAAATAAATTTAGCTGTTATGTTATTTAAAACAATCAACCAATCGTCTCGCATCTCTGTGTTCTCTTTTGTTTCAAATAAAAATCCCGACTCTAATTCATTGTGATACCTGAAAGAAACGATATGCAACCGCGTAAAAGTGATATTCACCACGAATAGAATCAACACGATAGAAGAAGCAAAGCTAACTGAATCTGTCAAAAGTATGAAACGAGCTGGCCTATTGTGCCTTCTTACCCCGTTGTGTCGAATGAATTACGATGGCACGGTTTGGGGAGTTGAAGCGTGGAGCGATGAAAGAGAGTGGAAAGATACGCAGGAGGAATTGCGGCTCGAGCATGCAACAAAAGAGCGAAAAGAAGACAATAGCTGGGAGAATCGTTGAAGCAGAAGGCATCTATACTTATCTTGAGGGGAGCGTTTTCTTTTCGAGTGAGATTGCACGTTATTATCGACCTGTGGTTTAGGTTAGCTTCGATCTGCTTTTCTCTTGCCGTGTGACATGAGAAGAAATATGTAGAGATAATTATTCAATGCTTTTGTATAATTCATTGTAAAGTACAGATGTACTTAATGTTGAGATATNTGTAAAGTACAGATGTACTTAATGTTGAGATATTTTATTTAGTTCGGGAAGAAACATTTTAGCACGTAAATATTGAATAACCTTTGCGCTAAGATCATCTTGAATTATCCTCGGTACCCCTCAATTTTATTAACAGACAAATAAAACTCCATTTTATTATTATTATACAATTATTTATTATACAATTATAATAATTATAATTATTAATTATATTTATTATACAATTACGTTTTAAAACAGATGTTTTTAAATCTTAACAAAGTATATATTTGGGACTTTTGTTCTAGATAAAAATAACAAGTGAGAATGTAATTATTACATCTAAATTCATTTAAAAACAAACAATGTGACTTCAAATAAATCCTAGTAACCTTAGTCCAATTGTTCTCAATTTAATTTAATTCTACTGTTCAGCCGGGCTAGTCAATTTCTTAGCTACTTGATTTTAACTCACAGACACCTTGGCATTTTTACACTTTTTATAAAATTAAGCACTTTCGGTAATTGACTAAATCGAATATATCGTAGTCCCTTGCGATTCAAATTGAAATTTTTAAAAATCCTCGGGACACGAGGAACGTAAGAACTCGAGGGCAGAGAGCAAGGAAAAGAAGTCGTAACGAATGACTAGGGATATACGGCGTAAGTTTGCAGGAACGTAGAAAAATGGAGGTGAACCGAGGTTGAATGTAGACAAGGAAAGATGGACAACAGCCCGTGGGGATTTTCAGGGCAGACGATTCGCCTAGACGTACCTGTCTCTTGCCGATCCGTTATTGGGATTTCTGCACGCGCAAAAGCCATCGGAGAACCTCATCGCGGACCTCTGCCTTCTGTGAATTATTCGAAATCCTCCCGAGGGACGAATTTAATCACATTCGATTACGCGTCTTAACAATAATAATAATAATAATAATAAAAATAAAAAAAGCCGCGCCGGAATGACGGACCATTTTTTACTTCTCTCGTAAGAATTAAACACATATTACTTCTGTCTTAGTAAATTCAGTTTCACGTCGTTAAAGTTTAGAAGAATATAAAGTTCCTTGCGTTTGTTGCAATGAAAATAAAAATTCAATTATTCAACGAAGTTTCTGAGTTTGAGAGAGATATCTTGAAAATTAATCGTTATCTTCGTGGATGTCAATTTTGCCAATCATTCTTACCAAATTGATTGACATAATTATTTTTATTAAACGGTTGACATAGCTAACACATGAAACTTCGTTTTTTCTATCAGATAAATAAAAGTTTAATTACTCGACTTGAGATAGATATTTATTCATAAAATCGACGGTAACGTTGTCCTTATAAGGAGGTTAGCCAAGGGATTGGAATTAACATGGTTGCATGAAATTTCGATAAAGTTTCCACTTGAAAGAAATATTCAGTCTCCATTTTTATATAATGGACAATAACGTTATCTTTCTCGAAGTCAATTTCGGCTAGGCCGATCTTTGACAGACGCGACATGAAGGGAACGCGATTGACACGGTTGCAATCGATGTAATATACAAAGCAGCGCAGCAGCTGGTTGGTCAGCTCGGTGAAAGGCTCGTTTGCTTTGGCTTGTAACAAATCGATGTCTATTAGGAAGTCGAACTATAAATGCAGGCAGTCACGTTGCTTTTGACCGCTATTACGCAATACCCTTATACATGCACGTGTTCGTTGCGATATTTGTCCAGTAGCTGCTATAGTACTGCGATTGAAATGCACAGGAAATTAGATTCGTTACAGAGAATCGTATAAATACATGATCTTACGTTGACAGATTCGATTTTATCTGAATGGTATCGTAATTAACAGCGGCAACGGAGTAACTAGTGTACTGAATCAGAACTCGAAGGTTTAAATCACATTTATATAATTAAAATTACAATAAGAGAATGAATAACGATTTTAATTGAATATACTTAATTACATTCAAATACTAGCCAGTTTAATTTAATTGTGAAACTAAAAACTTTAAGTGTTGATTACTTAACATCTTGTCTTCGTAAAATGTAGGATATGTTTCGACGAAATACACGTATTTCAATTAATTTACAAATTCTGTTGACGATAAAACGATCCCAAAAAACAACGAAACGACAAAGGTCATTGAAACTACCAATTGTCTATAACAGACTGGCCGCGTATTTCGCACAATTCAAATCATCTTCGCAATTAAACATCATTCTCACGTCAATACTCGCAAAAAAAAAGAAACAATGAATTGCATCCGATCTCGGACCAATTGTTAGAAACGAAAATCAAACAGCCTAACGAGTCGGGACTAGAGCAGAAAACAGATTGTGCAAGATGTTCGGCTGAATTATCCTCTTTCGCTATTGTCGCGAGGCAAGATGCTGACGTTGAAAGTGGTTTTTCGGTGGCAACAACAATGCGGTTGATTGGACAGGAAACGTTTGCAAGTCCTTCGCCGATGAATGTCCTCGTTATCGAGCGTGGCCATTACGAGCGGGGAAAGAAAACGGCCGAAGAGACAAATGCAAATGCCGGAAGTTAGCCGGACACGGTGGCGATTTTCGTCGCCACTGCGGACACTTCAACTCTTTTCCCTTTTTTTTTTCTTTTTCCCTTTGGTTGCAAGCGTTGCAACGAAAGCTGGAAAGAAACTTCTCGTTGTTTCACGACGACTGGTAAATCGCATTATTTTTTTCGATGGAACGTTTTTTCCTTCGAGCTGAGACGGAAGTCGAGGAATATATCAGCGAGGAGCCGATATTTCTTTCTTTTAATTGTGCCATGCGATTGCACAGTGACGATCTGGGAAGTGACGTTTCGCGGCCAATTAAATTTGCGTTGAAAAATTCTCGATTTAGAAATGCTTTTGTTTTCTACGATGTAACTCGAATGTCTTCTGTATATTATTTTAATAATGAAATTATAGATGAGTAATATTTCCATTAGAGAAATTAAAGTGCAAGGAATAGGAAAAAATTTACAATGAAATCCGAATATACATATATATAAAATTTGCATTCTTATATTGCATTGTATTAAACAATACTATAAAAAGTCATTTAAAAAAATGATATTCCAAAAAACGATCATCGATGATTACTCTAGTAGTGTTGAGAAATCATTACTATTATTATTAAGAAAACAAAAAGAGATATTATGATCAAAACATTTTGATATTAATTTTAATGACACAAAAATTAAGAATTATTATACTTTTCAATTATAATCTTCGATCGATGTTCTTGACTTTGTCTTCGTAATCACATTACATTGCTGTAGTTGCATTCTGGAAACAGAATGCTTACTATAACATTCTTTGGCAACAGAAATTATACTTAGACTACATGTTGAAATTTACCATAAACGCGTGAAAATCCACAACGTAAATTCATTGCACGATTTTAAGGCCTAGCTATAAAGTTTAGGATTATTAATTCGTTAAAATTGAAAGAAATAAGTACGAAACGTCGCTCTTTGGGCCACTGTGGCGCCCAACATGACTTCACGAGAGGACGGAGAGAGAGAGAGAGAGAGAGGCTCCACTTGACTGGTTCTAACGAGTTTTGGTAATTTTGTGAAAATAGCGCCGTCGCTCGATGTGCCGTGGTTTCTATGCAAATATGGTAATTATACCGCAGAGGGATACGTCTATGAACTGTGCGGTTATCGTTGCGGAGTATTGCTCCGCAATTAGTATGTCAGAAACGCGGCGCGCTGGATGAAACGAGATATCCAACTCCAGACATTGGTTTATCGAGCGAATACGACGAACTTCAGCAGGTGACGAGATTAGATCACGCCAGGAACTTCATCGTTTATGGAACGTCGCAATCGGAAATTTTTGCGGTGTTCGATCTGGCCAGTTTCGGAGGATAACGAGGTCCCGAGGAATTTCGGAATTTCAAATCTTTCGACGACTTTGAATCCAATCCAGAGAACTAACAGAATTAAGAAGAGAATTAACAAATTTTTCAAGTATTTTTCGTATAATAATTCCTCATTTCGAGAGTTAACGCTACAATTTCTCTGGAAATATTCGAAGTGAGATTCGAATAATAATAATAATTTGAGAATCACGGTTATTTAAATTTGGAGCGAGTAGAAGAAATATATACTGGGAAAATTTTAAAAGTTAAAAAAATCAAATGTCGATACAAAACTGATGAATATTATAAAATTTACCTGAACTTTTATTTTTCGAACATCTTATAACATTCTCGAATGTTATATTATGCGAAACGAATGTCTGTTAATAACAAATGATTTCTCAATTGTTAACAAATATTTATATAAAACGTTTAAATATAAAGATATTCGAATAATACAGATTCTAATGAGAAAGAAAAGGCATCATTAAGTACACACATCAACTCTTTCGTTCTTCTTCCTTCTTCATTTGCAATACATCATTTACAAAAAGCTTGGAATACACTTAAAGATCAAAAATACATTGAATATCAAATATTGTAAATTATAATAAATTAAATTTCAATATCATAAATTAAATTTCAATATCTAATGTAAAAACGTAACGTGAAATGAATATTATATTTCGCTAAATATTATTGAAATTTAAAATAGTTTTAAAATATTTCGTATCCAATATAATTTTATACTCTATTCCACACTTTTTATAAATAACGTTTTGTAAAAGAAAAAAGGATGTGATACAATGCGATGAAAAAGAGAGAAGAACAGCAGGATTAATAAATATTGTAAAAGAGGATTAAAGCACTCACTGTATTTCGATCAAAGTGATTAATTAAACCCTGAACACACTCGAACGAGTTGCAGGAAGATCGTAATCAAGATATGACAAATCTACCAAAACGGGGAACGAAATTACAAATTGAACAGAAATCGGTTATCCAGGGGTACGATCACGTTCAGGATGGTTTTAGGAGGGATGGGACGTTCAGGAGGGACAGAAGCAGAAACAAATTCTTCTTTTTGAGCTGCTGGTCACGTCGCTTTTCAACAGGCAATGCCCATTTCGTGTCCGATAAGGTGTGGGATTATTCTATTCGCTCGAAAAGAGACGAGGAATTTCAAGAACTTTCGCCACGCTGAGTATCCATCCGCGTGCACTTTCACACTTTCTATTAAGCAGAAAAATAGTTGCCTTTCAAAGCTGCCGTTTTCATTCAATACATGCACGAGGGGGGACATTTTTATCACTAAGTTTGCACATACCTACGTAAGTGAAATCGTTGTTTCACGATCCTCAGTGCGTGCAACAAGTGTCTCGATTTGAAATAAATTTCAATAAACTTTGGCCCTTAGAAATCTAAAATGTAATTTCATTTTAATTTCGTTCGAATTTAATTTTAATTTTAATTTAGCTCCTTTAATTTCGCCCTTGGAAATACAGATCTGATTTCATTTTAACTTCTTTTTAACTTCAGTCTTGATTTCATTCCAGTTCTTAGAAATATAAATATGATTTCACTTTAATAGTTAGAAGATTTTTAAGAGAAAAAAAAGAAGATTCCAAGTACTACAATATATTCTACATGTCTATTATGCAGTAATTCTATTCTGTATAGTAATCTGTATTATGTTAATTAGAAATTTCTAAATAATCCTAAGGGTATAATCAAATCGCATGAGATCAAATGAGCACGATGGAAATTGAAGTACACATACAGTACAACGACTGGAAACTATTCGTTGAATGCACGTACCACAAACTCTGCACGATTGCAATAAGCAGAAGCATCCTCGTATTGATACAACAGGAAATTTGTTGCTTAATTACCGATGTTACGAAACTTTTCACATCTCTCTCTCCAGAGTACTATAAAAAAAAGAGAGAATTATTAACAGTCTCAAAGTACATTTCGATTAAATTAATTTCTGAGATCGAGTAGCCTGCACTCGAGCATTTTCAGTGCTGAAAATAAAATATCTTCGAAATTAGTAATTCTTACGCGAGTGATTTAATTTAAGCGACGCATAAAATACAAACTGAAATTTATGCTTTCACGGAGCAAAGTAACGTAAAAATGTCATGAACAAATCAATTTAATTATCTGAAATATTACGAGTCACTTATATTCTACAACACGAGTTCGTGTAATTTGACGAAAGGTGTAAAAATAAGAAGTTCAAGATTGAGTTAGACATTCGCATTTATAAAGAATCATTACGTATATTAATATATAATATATTACAGAGTTAAACGTTAAATATATTATTACAGCGAGCTAAGAATCTCTGAAAATCTTCTCACCACTCTGTTTTTTTTTCTCTTTCTTTTGCAACGTGTCAAATAGAAAAATATCGGTCTATCGGTCTATCTGTGAAGAGCAAAAGAAAGAATAAGGAAAGTCATTGAAACTGTCTGAATGTGCGGAAATATGTGAAGTATTCAAGAATTAAAGTGATCGCTACAATATTCAATGGCTGAAAATCTCTTTGCTTCAATTTTACATTTTACTTAGCTTCTTTACTAGCTTAGCTAGAACTACCAGAGTAGTGAATGTGAGAAATTTATAATTTACGATGAGATTGGTTTCTTTCTCCAATTCAAGAAATTCGAACTTTTCAGAAATTCAGGCTTCTTTCCGAGAACTTGAACTTTCTCGTATTCTTTATAAACATTAATTTACTCCACTCGTCGATAATTCCACTGTTAGTTATATTCACAGGTATTCAACATAAACATTGATCGGAAATAATTTTTAGTAACTTGTCGTTTCTAAAGTCATAATTCTTCTTATTTTTCTTCACTCGTCGACATTCCCATCTCGAAAGAGCTTTCGACTCCGTTCGCCAAAATACTCAGGAAAGAAGTTTCGGTTACGTTACAGACATAAATACGTCCCTACGCTAACAGCGAATTAAGAGCCTATCTATTATATCACATGTGAGAAAGCTGCGGTAATATAGCTTAACGATTACGTGCAAGAGAGAGGGTGAAAAAGCGAGAGACTTAAACAGTTAATAATTCCACGTTCGTTAAACGCGAAGCGAACGTGCTTGATTGCACGTGCGTCTACGACGCGAATAGGTGTCGCGTTTTTCTTTCCTCTCTCACACATCCGCGCACATACACTCTCTATCTCTCACTCTTCCTCTACAGCTTTTACATGCTAACTGTCACGGCGCAATACGAAATTCGTGATCGTCCAATACTAAACGTACGATCAATTACTCGCTGAATATCGCTTCTTTACGAAATTTTATCGGATCTGTAAAACACATTATCCTCTCATTCCGTTCGGTCATTCCATTGCAATTTAATGGTCCCCGTATTGCTTATTTGTCGAACGAAATATTTTTATCAACTCGTTAAAGGCCAACACATTGGGCGAGATATTTATCTCAGCTGATTAAATTAAAGTACTGAAGCAACATTTCATTCGCACAGAATTTTACTTTTTCAACGTTATAGTTGAAGGAAAGAGAATTCGAAGAATTTGCCAAGTATCTTCCAGTTTTGACAACTTTCTAAAATTATCGCGAATTTTACGAATTATCCCTTGGCCCTTAACGAGTTAATCAAACTTAATCAAAAGTTCAAGTCGAATCAACGCAATACTATATTTGCAATTTCCTTTTGATCGATTAATATTAGAACACTGTTCCGTTTAGATTTCTATAAAGTTCTTTTCTTCATTTTCGCTCGTACAATTTATTTTTATTTATACAGAAGCTAGGACAGTGTACATTTGTCTGAATGTGCTCGAAGAATCGTTCGAAACCGAATTGCAATATTGCACTATTTCCTGTTTCGATCGCGAAAAAATACTTGGAAAAAATATCCGAACCGCCTTGCAATCGTCGCGGAATTTTTGACGCGCCGATTTTGCAAGGAGGTTTCATGATGCACGGTTTCGAAACCGTGTTGGCGCGATCGTTCGCTTTGTTATATTTAAAATGGCGATTATGCAACACTCGCGACGATCTGAAGAAGCGGAGAGAAAAATACCGAATATATCTATAATGTAACTGCCTGTTTCGCGAGCTAAGAATACGAGAACATGCGAAGAACACAACTGATGCACTTCTTACCACGAGTTCTTTTCGTGTTGTGAGTGGATCGAAAAAAGTCAATATTTGAACGTAATTATAGATCTACATTTCATATAATATACGTTGCATACATTAATATATTTAATAAGCTCAAGAAGTTGTATAAATTGAAATCAAACGATCTCCTTTAATTGAATTCTCATTTTACGAACATTTTATAACATCTACTATATTATTGTAATAAAGATATCAAAGCTAATAAGTAATAATTTCCAGCAGAATGTTGTACTTGGATGATACAATATACAAAATATTAAGATAATCGAAAAATAGTAATTCGAATTTTTAAGTAAAAAATATTATATTTTTATAGAGAATAAAAGTATAGAAAATATATTTTTATTGTCGTGCTGAAGGATTTAAAGAAAATTTTGTATTATTTAAAACATACAGAGGAAGTGTTTGCAATGACCAATGATATTTTGGTTTGCTGTAATAATAATTACAATTAATTGTAATGAAATACTGCTTAAGTCTAATTTAAAATACTCTCGTATATATTCTAACGTTAAGCACCTAATCAAAATACTTAACGCGAAATTATCTGCAGAGAATTTCTTTCTATCCGCTGTTCCTCTAGAATTTCTGTTTATCAAATTTAGACTAGAAAGGATATTTTTTTCTTTAATAAAAAAATATTCTACGTAACTTTCTAAACTATTCGTACTTATTATAGAAGAGCTAACACTAAGATTAGAAAGGAATCGATTAAGGCAAAAATATTCATAATTATCAATGTAGCTATTACTTAGTAATTATTATTTTCTATTATACAGGGTGGAGTATTTAAATAGGATCAAAAAGCTAGAAACACATAAATTTTGTGACTAAAAGTTAATTAGTACCAAGAAGGTTTTAAAGTGGAGGGATTTTGAAGCTTTCAAGGTCACCTCCATTTTTTTTTTTAACTGGAACATTCACACGTAGCTCGACATTTTATATAAGAAAGTATTAATCAATGTATGCTTAGAAAATATTTTCATCTTAATTCTGTAAAATTTATTCTATGAAAGACAAAGGGCAGTGTTCTTGTGTTCACACTATTTTTATCTTTCACTTTACAGAATTAAAATTAAGATATCTCCCAACATACTTTTTTTTATTAAAACTTACTACACTTTTAAAACTTTATTAATACTTCTTTTATTAAAAAATACTAGTGGATGGAAAAAATACATCATTACATCTAAGAAAAAAAGTGGAGGTGATCTTGAAATCTCCAAAACCTCTCAAATTACAAAAAATCGTTACATATCATTAATTAACTTTTCTTAAGAAAGTTTATCCACCTGTTAGAAAGAAGGACTTTCCAGTGATCCCAGTTTAAATGGTCCACCCTGTATACTCAAAACCTCTCCTCAATTAATCCTGCATACAAAAGTTGTTATTAAAGCGAAGTATTATAAATTATTCGATCCACTCACAGCAATCCTTATCAGCTTCTTGAAAAACTAGTCGAGACAATCTCCTAGAATCGAAACTCAAAGCATACCTGAACCGATCCATGAAATCTTGCCTCGCGAAACTTGGCACGTCCTATATTCTATCACTCCGAATTTCTAGGTTTTCGTTAAGGATAATCGTATTCATCCTGGTCCTCGGTTTCCGCGTAAAATTTCGCCACCTGGTTTTTAGCAGCTTGCGTGATGCTAGTTCTGCAAGGACTGGGCTCCCAATTGATACCGGGACAGCCCATCGATTCGAAACACGTAATTAGACGATTGACTTTCGACGGGCAACAGTGGACAACCGCCCAGACGCAGGGTGATGGACTTTTTACAGGTGGTCGTCGAGTGGGTGCCGCTGGAAAGTTTGACACTTTTATCCCTTCTTCGTATGGGTTCAGTCGCTGTGAACAGATAGAGAATTTAAATAAATTTGTATACTTCAGACTAGGATTTTTATGAGAATCTTACTAATCAAAACTTCATCGTTGAAACTTAAAAAAAAAAAAAAAAGAGGAATCGAAAGTAAACTTCAAAATATAGCACTATATATGTAGGTGTTACATATTTATACGAATTACTGTATAGATTCTATCTATTTATTTGTACTCATAGGAATGAGAATTTGAATAAAGTAATGTAATTATAACATAAAATTGTATGAAATTTTCATTGCAATTATTAATATACTGTGTCTACTTGTTTTATTTCTTTAGTTGTGTACATAAAAATCCGTAGTGCAATTGTCAGTTAGGATTCACAATGATCAAGTAACTAAAGAAAATTTTCATTCTGCGTAACGATTATTAATAACAAAAAAATATATATAATGTTATCATAGACAGTGATTAGCTAGTTGAACAAAAATATGAATTCTTACATTCTAACTTTTTTAATTCACGTTGTAACGATGTGTATACTTTTTAACTATTTTTACAGGAGAAATGTTTCGCATTATCGTGTCGTATTCCGATAAAATTTGATTTAAATAGAATAGCATGGATTACAAAAGTGATATTTTATGATTGATATATGATTATTCACTTCTGAAGAATTTATATTACAATATATGTGTTTGTAAATTAGAAAAATGCGATCACGATGCACGATGAACGAAGGTTTGATACACAAATTTTGCTAATGGTTCTAAAGTTACATTCTACAATTTATAATTGATTTTCAATTAAAACGCGATTCATGCATCTCCATTCACTCCGGTTAGAATANTGGATTACAAAAGTGATATTTTATGATTGATATATGATTATTCACTTCTGAAGAATTTATATTACAATATATGTGTTTGTAAATTAGAAAAATGCGATCACGATGCACGATGAACGAAGGTTTGATACACAAATTTTGCTAATGGTTCTAAAGTTACATTCTACAATTTATAATTGATTTTCAATTAAAACGCGATTCATGCATCTCCATTCACTCCGGTTAGAATAATTCGAAATGCGAATATTATACTAGAATTACTTACTTACGGCGGATATCATATCCAACGCGTAATTGTTCCGCGTTTAACGATAATTAAAACGCGATTCATGCATCTCCATTCACTCCGGTTAGAATAATTCGAAATGCGAATATTATACTAGAATTACTTACTTACGGCGGATATCATATCCAACGCGTAATTGTTCCGCGTTTAACGAGCTCTAATTACCAATCAATATCAACGATAATGACGCTCGTCGTTTCGGTAACTTACGTATGCAGATACATTATATAGAACAGAATATAACCGTTTCGATTTCATTTTCTGGGAAACGATATCCATCGAGCTCTAATTACCAATCAATATCAACGATAATGACGCTCGTCGTTTCGGTAACTTACGTATGCAGATACATTATATAGAACAGAATATAACCGTTTCGATTTCATTTTCTGGGAAACGATATCCAATATTGCGGAATCTCCAGTGAAGCTATAGTTACGTTGAACTTTTATGGGAATAATTATATCTACTAGTCATTTGCGAAAAAATACGCGTGAATAAATTGAACGTGCTCTTTGCTAGTTAATATACGAAACCAAACTGATCGACTCCATCTTGTAGATTCTGAATTTCATTAATCGCGTGATCAATATCGAACGGTATGAACATAATTAATAAGAAACGAACGTGTTATTCCCATGATTTTATTTTGTTAAATAGAGATAATATGGAGGGTAAATCTTCGTTTTCTTTTACATGTCAATTTCTGGAGTTGATTTATGTGATTTTTCAGTGCTTCGTGTATCACTATTATTCTACATTTTTTGGTAAATATTCACTCGTACGTAGCTTCTGTACNGTAAATATTCACTCGTACGTAGCTTCTGTACTTATATACCTGTACTTATATACCTAAGCTCCAAATGAAAAGATTCCATTCTACATTTTTCACTCATTTTCCCACATAGAACGATTGCCCAATCAATTTTCTGAAAAAAAACCAAGCCTCAAACGTGAAACAAATGGCACAATTCTACAATTCTGCCTCGTCTTTTTGCCAGGTGAGAAGTTACAAATATTTCTCGACCGCGTGCTGACGTGCACACGCGACACGGACACAGGATAATGCGAAACAATTCCGCGAAAGTTGCGGATCGAATCGAAAGCGCGGAACAATCGCGCGGCTGAAAGTGGAGCACGAAGTGGAAGAAGGCTCACCGGGATATTTATCCTCGATAACAGGTTTGGTGCTGCCGGTTGGACTATTATGCTCGCGCTCACGGGCAACGCATTCAGCCTGGCCTCTTCCTGCCGTCTCCGGTGCTCTTTCATGACCCTGTCACGCTCCTCCTTCTCCCTCGCCTCTCTCGCTCTGCGTGCAGGATAAGGGGACACGTTATACTATCAGTATACGTACCACCGAAAGAGGAAGCTCATTGTGCACGCCGCGACCAGTAGCAACCCTGTTTGTTTCATTAACGACGTTCCTCGGCTCCGCGGCGCGTTAACTCACCTAGCCAGCCAGCCAGCCAGCCAACGAGCAAACGGTTTCCCGTCGACGAAATTCTCAGACAGTATTTATGTTGCCGCGAGCCGCGATGACACGCGATAGATCTTACGCGAGACGTAATAACTGCCGCGAAATTGTCCCCCTTGTTCCCATGCTGGAAGGTGTCTCTCAAAGGAATAACATTACCTCTGGCAAAGAAGTCTCTCTCTTTCTCTCTCTCTCTCTCTCTCCCATCGAGACTGTCCCGGAAGTATTCAGAGACTGAGCCGAGATCTTTTGTGTTCTTGCGAATTGAACCGGGTGTTGTGCAAGAAAGCAAGAAAGGCATTTTATGCCTCGGAGGTTCCGACGCTCTGTGCGACGTCGTTGCGACTTCAGGTTGTCAGGGTACATGTCCTTTGGATTTCCAATAAAGTTTCAGAACCTATTTTACCAGTGAAGATGGAAAGCCATCGCCACTGCGCGAAATTGCAACGAGACACACGGTGTTTCAGAGCCGTCAACTATAAAAGCTGAGTTGTACGAATTGCAAATTTCTTCTTGGGTGCGTTCAATATTTTTACTTGAGAGATCTTTTTTTATTACTCTCTCTCTCTCTCTCTCTCTCTGTACGAGAGACAGAACACACGTGCGTAACTCGTTAATGATCGGACGATTTAAAAATACACGCGTGATTGATAAATATTTTTACTTGAGAGATCTTTTTTTATTACTCTCTCTCTCTCTCTCTCTCTCTGTACGAGAGACAGAACACACGTGCGTAACTCGTTAATGATCGGACGATTTAAAAATACACGCGTGATTGATATTCTGTCTAGTCAATTGTATCCAGAGCGATCCTGGTCTGCACAACCAGGTTTCGCGCACGCGAGATTATTTGCTGAAGTTTCGAGCAAATAGCAAATATCATTGCGTGTCACGTTTAGCCTGTTACCGTGACGGAATGATCGATGGAGTGGAAATAGTTTCGTATATTCTATTTTCTATCGCGGTGTATAAAATCAAAAAATTCGTTTAATTGTCTAGAGAAGAAAAATAGTGAAGGATAATTGTTGCGTTGAAAGTTGTTAGCGTAAACTTAGCGTAG
The DNA here is from genome assembly GCA_002806875.1 of Lepidotrigona ventralis hoosana. Classification (NCBI taxonomy): domain Eukaryota; kingdom Metazoa; phylum Arthropoda; class Insecta; order Hymenoptera; family Apidae; genus Lepidotrigona; species Lepidotrigona ventralis. The sequence goes on from NIPQ01090494.1 coordinate 15,091, forward strand.
ATATCGTTAAGCTGTGCAGTGAAAACTATGGAAGAACAATTTCACCAGAAGGAATGATATATTGCCGCGAAAACATTCTGAAACTCAAGGTTTAAGGTTATAGGGTGGCCGTGGTATCATAAATATTAGCAAGAGGGCCGACGTGTGTGGGTTCTGTTTGCAGCATTTATCGTCTAGGAGAATCTATTGCGTCACGAAATATTCTCCACATAGCTAGCTAACTCACAGTGTGACGTTTATAGAGACCACGAATTAGAATCCTCTTTTCCACGCTGTATGCGAATTTTACAATATCTTGAAACGATGACCAAATGACGTATTTGAACTTTTGGAAAATTTCAAAAGAGACTTTAGACCTTTAATTTCATGTAATATAAATTCTACGTACATGTCTGTAATAAAATTTTCGAAGGGAATTAAAAATTCTTGCGTAATTTCTCAGGAATAAAGGTCGAAGCTAAAAATATTTAAATTAAATACTATTATCGTATGCCAAATTCATTACCGAAACAATAATTATACTTTGTAAAATATACTGCTCGTCGGCAAGGGTCGGCAGTCTTAATAAATAAGCCAGCTGAATTAATGCAATTTGTCAGCACGCTGTATTATAATTTAATATCTAGTCGCGAAATTTCTGACTATCCTTTCCCTTCGTTCATTTCATTACCCGGTATCCTCTTACCTTTGCCTTTCAACTTCGAGCCGCTTTCTCTCTTGCTCCTGTCTTTGTCTCTCCGTGGCTCTTCTGGACTCGTTCGAAACTAAATTGGTTGGAATAAGACTCGTGTCTTGTCTCCTTCTGTAGTCGTCGAATCGTCTACGATTCTCGTAGCTTGGTCTCGTATTTTCCAACGGCCTCCTCCCAGCCTGGTTCCTCCTGGCCTCCTCTTCCTGCAGCTCTTTCGCTCTCCTCTCCGCTTCTAACCTCACCGCCTCCTGCCTCTTTCGTTCCTCCTCGTATTTTCTCGATTGCATCCTTCGAGCCTCTTCTTCTCGCCTCAGAGCGTACCTCCTTAGCTGCTCTTGCTGTTCTAGCTGCCTCTGTCGCTCGCGAATCCTCTCCTCCTCCTTCTCGATCCTTCTCGCTGCCTCTCTCCTCGCGTCGTCCACGTAATACCGTGGATCGATATTCGTCGGGGCTGACGGCCCGTGATTTCTTCTTCCGTCTCCCGGGCCCGTATATCGCGACTGATTACGTTGCCTCGCTTCGTCTAATCTCCTCCTGTACTCTAGCCAGTTCGCGTCGTACGATTCGTTCAATTTTGGAACGTGCACCGGTTGATTCCTTCGAACGTAGTCCTGCAACTTGCGCTCCACTTCCGCTCTTTGTCGTTGCTCCTCCTTTCTACGTCGTTCATCTTCCTGCCTCCTCTCGTTCGCTTCTTCCCTCTGCCGGTCGATCGAACTGTTTACCTTGATCGGTTGGTTACGTTGAATGTACTCGTTCAACTTTCGATGACGTTCTCTCTCCTGTTGTTCCCTCAATCGTCTTTCCGTTTCTCGATCGTACGATTTATTACTTCGCGATGGATATAACAAGTTCGAGGGCTCGTTTCTACTTTGTTGATGTCTTCTTTTCTCTTCTTCCTCTTCCTGTTTGCGTTTCAGCATCCACTCCCTTCTTCTCTCTTCCAAGCCTCTTCTGTCCTGCTCCTGCTGCCTACGCCTTAGCTCTTCATCCCATTTACGACGCGCCTCTTCCTCCCGGAACCTTCGTCGTTCATCCTCCTCCCGCAGGCGGTCCTCCTCGCGTCTTCTCGCTTCTATCGCCTGTTGCCACTGCCGTTTTCTTTCCTCCTCGAACGCAGGCCTCTGTATCACAGTCTCGCGTCTTCTGAGAGCCTCCAATTCTTGCGTCCGACGTTGCCCCTCCAATCGATTTCTCCTCGATATTTCTTCCTGTAAACGGCGTCTATGCTCCTCGTCCAGCTGCCACCTGTTCGACTGCTGCAACTGCCGCCTCCTTTCTTCCTCCTCTCTCTCCTTCTCACTCAATCCTCTCTCGTATTCCTGCCGAATTCTCTCGATGTCGCTGTTCGTTCGATTCTCGATTTGATTCCGCCTCAACACCTCCTCGGCTCTCCTACGTTGCTCCTCGCTTCTTCTTAATTCCTCCTGACGGATCATATTCCGCCTCTGGTGGGCCAGTCTTCGTCGCTGATTCTCCGTTTGCAACTCGTCGCTAGACACCACGCCCTCGTCCTCGCCGAAACCCCAAGTATCGCGTTCGCGACGTTCCCCGTTCTCCTTCTCGTTTCCTATGAGCCGTTGCTCGACAACGTTCTCAGGCTTCTCGAGCCACAATATCTTGCGACGTTGATTACCCGCCGACGTCCCATCATCGGACCTAGCCGCGCCAGCATAATCGTCTCGCTTCCCTTCGTTAAAACGCAAAGCCTCGTCGTTAGCCAGCCTCGTCTTTTCTTCTACCTGGCGATTACTTTGCCGGTCTATAGACAACGCCGACGACTCGTTGCTCACGCTAGACTTGCCCAAATCACCACGAACAGGCAATTTCTCGGCCCGTCCCTTGGTGCCTTGGTGGAACTCCGAATGAAGAAGAGTCGCGTCCATGTCGCCTCTGTTCTGCCTGCTATGTTTCGTCGTACTCTCCAATTTCTTTAGCTTCAGCAGCTCGTCCATCTCCTCCTCGTAGCCGTCCTCGCCAGACAGCTCGTAGTCCAGGTTCAACGATATCGGAGTCACGTCCATCCATGAGGGATCCACCTCCCTCTTTGGATTCTTATCTCCGCCAGTGAGAGCCGAGTTTATCGATCTCCTCTCTCTCCCGTGATCCGACTCCGCAGCTTCCAATCCCTCGCAGCCGACTTGCAACTCCGGCACCCCCCCGATGCCGAATAGGTCCGTGTTCGCCGGCACCTCGGTGCTGAGATCGTCGAACGAGTTCGACTGTTTGCGAAGCGTGTTCAGCAGGCTGGTGGCTTTGTCGTAGTCCGGCGTCTTCGACGTTTTCCAGCTCGCGTGGCTGGTCTTCTTCGGCGCTTTATTCTTGCCCTTATTCGGCAACGGGAATCCCGTGACGATGCTCGGCGACGGGCTCAACAGCGAGTTCACCCGGAACACGTCCAATTTGTATATTTCCACGGAGCCTGGCCCTTGATCCTGGAACGTGTCGTCGGCCACGAATGGGTCCTCGAACACGGCCGGCGGCGACAACTCGCGCTGCGCCGACTCCAGCGCACCCTTCGTGCCTCTGTTATCGGCCCTCTCGTCCGTGTATTCGGGCCGCTTATCTTCGACCAAGGGTGAAAAATCGTCGGCGGCGCTGTCCCGTGACCGGCGAGCGAGCAACGAGTCGCTCCCGAGGTATTCGCTCTCGTGGGATTGTTCCTGGGAGCCTGGAATGTTGACGCATCGGTGAACGAGGGTTATTGTGAAACGAGGTTACGCCGTGAGGTCGGCGTGGCTCTCGTCTGGCGAGGCGATAAGGGGTTGCGAGAAGAGATTTGGGGGAGGGGCAGGGACCTACTCTTGTTAGACGACGATTTTTCACGTAACGCTGCTGTTACTTTACGTTGCTTGCGTTTGCCGAAATTTATGAATTTCATTTCGTCAAAATGGGGAGATTGTAAGAGGAGAAACGAAAGTTAACGTCGGTGGAACTACCGACGACTAAAGTAGAATTTAGAATTTCCATCGGAGATACATAAAGTGGAGAGATGGAGGAGCTTCGCGGTATCATAAATTTCGCGAGCTTTTATTTATATGTTTATTTTACGAAGAACCATTCGAATCTCTAAAAATACGCCGTACTACACGTTTCATAAAATTACGAATTGAACAGTTTTCGCAGTAGTTTTTAAACTTTATACGGAGAAAGAAATAAAAGCGTGCATTTGAAAAAATAAATATCAAAAACAGTTTGCCTCATCTTCGCTGTCAAATTAGCACCTTGACTTAATTAATCCGAATGAAAAACAGAGAAATCGCGGGTTTACAAATTACGGTTTACAAAACAGATGTAAGAAAAGTCGACAATTTTTGAAACGATACGCCGGGAGAAAAGAATTAACACAGCGATGAAAAATAACTTGAAAAATGAAAAACAGAGAAATCGCGGGTTTACAAATTACGGTTTACAAAACAGATGTAAGAAAAGTCGACAATTTTTGAAACGATACGCCGGGAGAAAAGAATTAACACAGCGATGAAAAATAACTTGAATTTGAACTTGCAGACTTTTTTATTAGCAACGAGTAAACTAAATTTCTGTTCGATTGTTAAAATTGAAAGGACAAGGAACGAGTGAAGGTTGAAATTTAAAGATACATCTTAGATCAAGAAGATCAAGTGCACATCACGTGAAACGTTTCAAGTTAGTTGAAAGATTTAATTAATAAAAATAAAAATAGGAATCAAGCAAAGCAGTCTCTTCTTTAAAGAGATTCTATTAATCAAAGAATTAATCTGATTATACAATTGATTTGAATAAATTGATTAAGAGTCATTACTTGCAAACAGTGCGAGAAATTTCGATCTTTGATCTCGCGTACAGTAAACAGGTACTCGAAACGCGCAACCAGTGGTTGAAAGTTAAAGGACCCAATGGAAAATCTAAATAGCAAAGCGTTTCAAGATTTTATCGCCATTCCATTCAGAANAAAAAAAAAAAGAAAAGGTAAATCAATATAGTCTTCATAATGTGACGACTTCTTTGGTACAATTTCTTTGCTTTTGCTCTGCCCGATTGTTTCGAATTTTTTTTCATAACATTTTCTACAAAATCGTCGCTCGATCTTGGTTTTTTTGCCATTTTTTATTTTTTTTTTCACTATATAGCAGAAATCGTAAAAGTATCGTCGAAAAATAAGTGAAAATCGAAGAAACGCAGGGTGGTAATCCCCCATTGAAATAAATCTATCAAACATGTGTAATAAGAAATTCAGCGTGGCATTCAACGTGTTGAATAGAATTAAATTGAATAGAATTAAAGCTGCAGGCGTTCGATGAGATTTTAGTTAAACGGAAGAAAAGACAGAGAGACTGTGAATAATGGATCCTTGGCATAGATCGTGTACCGAAAATGTTGTTGCTGTAACGCGTCTGAAATGTCTCTGAAGCGTGCGTGTCTCAGAGAGAGAAACAGAAATCCCGCGACGAATGGAATCACTAGCTTACATCGCGCTCGTCTGAATCATTCCGCGAACAGAACTTCGTTATCCGGTGGCTGGCATCCGATTCTCAGGGGCCGTTACATCAGAAACGAGCCATGTTAACCAGAACGCGTACATTTCCCCGGCGTCAAGGTCGCCGCTCGGCAGAGAAACGGAGAGAGAGAGTGAACGAATGAGAAAAAGATATATATATATATATCAGAGAGTGACAGAATTAAATTACTAATGTAACGAATGCCAGACGATAGAGGAGCGCGAGCACATGCTGTTCGAGAGATCGACTTTCGGGGGCCGATCGAAAGCTCGAGCGCGCTGATTCTCACCCGAATTCNCTTCGCGGGCCGATCGAAAGCTCGAGCGCGCTGATTCTCACCCGAATTCGGATCCTTCCACTCCGAAGGTTGGCCCTCGGCTCTTCGATAAACTTCATGCCGCTGGTGCTGCGGGGCCAAAGGGGAGTATTGATCGGCGGTGAAGTTAATGCGGAGTGTCCCCACCAGGTTCGCGTACACCGCCAGCCAGACCGTGGCAAGAACCACCGTCGCTCCTGGCTGCATCCTTCTGCAATCAAACGGACATGTTCTTCGTTACGGTTCCTTTCTCTGTTCAACTGCCCGGCAGAATCGCCCGCCTCCACTTTCCCTGTTTCGAACCCTTTCTCGGTTCTCTCGTTTCGCGCGTTTCCTCCGTTTCGTTCGAGCAGAATCTCGGACACTACTGTTCGAGAAGCTCATTTTGAAACTTAAGATTGAAAAAAATTCTCGCTCTGTGATTGAACATGTTATTTGCTATTCGCGAGAGATTAATGCGTTTACGGTGGTATTTATTCGAGTAATGATTACGAAACTACAATATAATCATAGCAATTCTATGGGGGTGCCTTTGCAAGAATTCGCGCAATTATAATATAATATATTACATTGAATTTAATTCTTTATTCATACACTTAGTATTATATTAATAAAAGCTAATTATATAATAACTAAGTCTATGAATAAACAACTAAATTAAAATTGAAAAATAAAAATAAAATAGAACGAAAGTGAGCTAATATGTATATATGTATCACGCGATGTATCTAAATAAACTCTCTCATCCTAATAAACTCCTATACAACCGTCCATTCATTGCCGGCCAATAAATTCCTTATTTTTATCTTATCGACGAACACGCGGAAGTTCGATTCGCATCGGGTCACACAATCGTTCTAGGAGAGAAGCGTGGTGAACCGAGTTGGAAACGAGGACACCCTCTCCTCTCGTATTTTTGCTACGTTTATCCGGTTGGAGGAACGGTTTAAACGGTTTCTGTCTTCCGGGGGCCGCGTTACGCGTCGGCTTCTCCTTCCGCTCGGAGGATCCCGTAGCCGCGCGAACGAGACGTGTGAGCAGTTTGCATCCGATGGAAATTCTTATTAGGTATTCGTGTCACGTGAAAGGAGCACATCTCGGCTATTCCTGTAGGACCTCGGGCTCCGGTTTAATGTCTGCGATATTATACGACAGTGTCACTGAATTTTGATCGGACGCAAGGTGTTTTATATATATATATATATATTTTTTTTCCTTTTTTTTTTTCGAGGTTAGGACAGGATCATGCGACGGATGAAAAGATAATAAAACGGATAATGGAGTGATTTTCTTCTCTTTTTTTTTTTACTTTCTTTCTCGAAAGGTTTATCAACGAATGTATATATATTGATTTTCACGCACGGAGAGATTGATTAGCCCGCGTTGGAGAGTGGCACGGTTTTATAAAGCACGCGGGCGATCGATTATCACATTTGCCAGACCTGTAAATCTGGCTGTTGTTCTTCGTTGCGCTCGACTGTAGTGCCAATTAAAAGTTAATTGGCTATTCCGCGGTCATCGTGATTAGTTATTAAACGGGTGTACAAGTTCCCCGGGTGAAATTCATCGCGGCGAATTCACTCTAGAGTCGTTCTACGTTTCGAACATAAAGAGGTACAAGATAAAAAGAAAAATGTCGCGTAAACTATACGCGAAATTGCACGGACCAAAATGTGAGAAAAAGATCAAATTATTTTACGAATGAACGATGCAAAGAACAACAGCGATAACACGTAAGAAACAGCCAAGTACTACATCTCGTACCTAGTAGTAATAATCGAAAGATTATTTATTAAAGAGTAGTATATTTAAGAATATTTATTAAAGAATGTTCATGGAGATGAATGAATTAAAATTTAAAAAATAAATAAATAAATATACATGTAATAGAAATTTAGCGTAGAAAGAGAAAGAGAAGCTCTGTTAAAGTGTTGAATTTAATTGAACTTAATCAACTTTAAAATGTTATCTATATAGAAAATAGTGTACGAAACGTATGTATATGTTTCATATACGATTAAACTAGCTTCAACGACTCTACAACTCGATTCTACGACTTCTGAACTCAATTTAACTATAACTACTCAATTTATTGCAATTGTTCAAATTGCTCGACTATGACTTCTCTTTTTGTATCCTCGCACCCCTCATCTTACTGGATTTTTCTCTCTCTCTATTTCTGATCTCTGGTCCTTTGTAATGAAATTAATTTTATTATTGAATTAAAATTGAACCTACAATCAAGTTTCGATGCTATAAGTAAGAAAATCCTTTCATGAAGCCTTGAAATAAATTAATTTCAAATATCAGTTCATAATTTAGAGTATCACTTACAATTACTAATTATGTGAATTATCACTTGTAGATTGCGAATTTATATTTTTTTAAATATAATAAAAAGTGAACTCTGGACAGCGAATCTTCCATCTAACGCAATTTAAATAAAATATTAATATATTATTCGAACCAAAATACCAATGAAATCGTATTTTTATCCTATACAAATCACGCAATTTTAGAAGATCAATAATTTACAGGAATTCTTTTCGCGTAGTTAATTAAAAAAGAATCTTATTATTCTTCTCAGATAAAAGAATCCATTCCACAGAACTGAACAATCATTTAATCGCCAATGAAACGCATAAATTTTTCAAATCATAGTTTGACCCTGCGTTTGTCACCTAATTTAAAAAAAAAATCAACGACCCATAAAAATTTTTCTTGCGCCAAATAAGAAACCCATCACTTTTTTTCGTGCGAAGAAATTCATCGCATAAATTTAATTCTGACAGCGTTCGAAATTAATAAATCAAATGTTAAATACTTGCAATCTCTTCACTTTTCACTCAAAACTGAAACCATACTTTTATCTAATATTGAAAAGTCAACGATTCGTAAAAATTTATCTTCCATCAAGACACTTGTCGCCGTTTTGCGTACAAGTCGAACGACGTAATAAATCAACCTCCCTTCGCTCGAACTGAAATGCATCAAACCGCGCCTTTACCTAATTCCAAAAAAACTCACGTATCCACAAAAATCCTTCTCAGCCAACGAGGAACGCTGCTCTCACGCGAAAGAATCTCACCCTCACAGACCACTTAACCCCCAACGAATGTCACGAATTCCACGACGGTAAAATTCCACGGGACGAATGGCTGGCAGTGCAGACACAAACACCATGACCTTTCGATTCGCGTTTCGATCGGTTTCGTACCAAGTATGTGTAACAAGATCACATTCGTCGGTGCACACGAAAAGCCTGGGCTATCGATTTCGCGACACTCGATTGCCTCTCGAAGAAACGCGGCGCCTGCTCCTCTTCCCTCGGAGAAGATCCTCTTCTCTTCTGTGTCGCCTCTGTGTTACCAAGGGGCGGGGGCGGGGGAGGTCGATTCCGCTCGAAATTCTCCGCTTTGTGAGCTCGAGGGCTGAAGCTCTCCTACTGGCCGGCGGAAAGAGAAGCAACAATCGGCCCTCGACGCGTTCGAGGTGAAGGCAGAGGCAGAGGGATCAAGTGATCTTGACACACTGTCGCTGCCAGCCAGTGGCTAAACTTAACGCTGGCCCGACTCCGCCTGTTGGCTATCGTGTCGCCACGGCGGTCCTCTCCACGGAATCGCGCCTATGCAAACTATACACACTTCCGTGATAGTGACGTCAGATTCGTCGGAGTCGGTCTTCTGGGGGTCACTGGCAATTTCAAGTAATTATTGCAGGCCAGTCGTTCGTCATCGAAAGCCGCGCTGGGAACTCCGTGGTTCGTATGACGTCACCACATCTTTCGTCTTTTTTTGAGATTACGATCAACGTTCGCGAATTTTTGCGCACTTTCAAATTTTCATGAATTCGCCATGTAAAACTAATTTGTAAAAAAATGATTTACTTCTAAATTAACTAACTTGTGATATCCAAATTTCCTAATTAGTGCACTTTGGGTGCTCAGAATATCACGTTTTAATAGCTATGCTTATAGCAGTATGTAATCATTCGGATAATAGAGCCCTCTCCGTATTCTACTTTTATTCGTTTGGACGTAACAAGTGGACTGCGGATTTTTATGCTGCAAAAATATGCGCACGATGCAAAGCTATATTTTCTACAGAATGCATTATCTGTTTGAATGCAATACATTTCTTATATCAAATATATTATCAAATATAAGAAGAGTGTTAATTGTAATTTTACATGGGGGAAACAATTTTCCTAAGTTTCATTCCCTTAATGGCGAATTCATGAAAATTTGAAAGTGCACAAAAATTCTCGATCTAATAATAAGAGATAGTTCGGATAATAGATCATTCTCCACATCATTTTTCTGGGTAATAAGAGACTAGTAAGTAGATAAGAAATTGATCAAGTAAGAGTTGGCTGGTTCGTGTAAACGAAGCTTCTACGGCTTCGGTGTTATTTTGAAATTGATTGATTTATTTTCTCTAAGAGTTTTAGGTTTCCTAAAAAAGAAGAAAGAGAGTTTAAAATTGCAAAAGTTTGTTACTATGATGAATTACCTAGGTTATGAGTTCGTTTATTACTAATGAAAAGTAGAGTTGCGAAGTTACATTATTGAAAAAAAAAAATTAAAAAATTAAACTTTTTATTAGTAAATTACAAGACAGCAATGAGATTTTAACCGAATTTCACGCATTCAAGAATTGTCTATTCTTGTAATAATGAAGATTTAGATTCCTCGAAAATTCAAGAGTTATAAAAAAAAAAAAAATTAAATAGAAAATAATCCAAATTATGATTCTTTTCTGGCGAAATAACTGCTTTTCTCGGTCGAAAGTTCTGTTTATTACTAATGACACAAATATGTTACCGATGGCAAGAGTTCTGGTTTAATTGCAAAGGAGGAATCGTTTAACTCTTCATAAAACCACGTCACTTATCCACATGCGCGATTACGTGAGCTTTCGAATGATCGTTTAATTTTCCATTATACACCACTACATATGTTACAGTATATACCAAGGAGGAGCAGGCAACAGACACTTAAGAATGCCATAAATTAACTCTCCCTTGATACGTGCTGCGTCGTGAGCCATAAAAATCGGCTATTTTGCGTCCGTGACACGGAGAATCTTTCCTGGTAGAGTTGTCGACAAGCTGATGAAATATAATTATAGCCGATAGAACAGATGTGGCGTGATCGTAAAGCCCGCCGGACAATAAACGTACATTTTTGAGAGATGATGACAGCAATTTTCACAGAAATATGTATCGTTCAACTGTAGAAAAATATGAGCATCTGTCAAGAAAATTCATCATAAACAACGATAATTCACAGTTTATCGTTAGTTTTTATGTCCAAGCTTAAAAAAATATATCACCCTTCACTGTAATCTGGCATTAAATGTTCTCAACAATTGTTGAGTCAATTAAATTTTTATTAAATAAAAATATCGCCATTTCTACGAGCAAGTAACTTATTATAATTACATTTTTCTCGTGACCAAGGAAAATTTTGCTTGTGAAAACAATGAATGATTATGTCCACGAATGACTTAGAATGACTATTAGAATGTGGAGAGTGGAGTTAATTCAACATAGGTTACTGCGAGTTTCGTTCGTTCAAGGCTTTTCAGGGGGAAATCCCAGAGTTTGTTTTGCTCCGTCTTGGCTAAACAGCGTATACACAATGTGTATATACATTACGCAACAATAATATATGTACTATAGCCAGAATGAAATACGTAGAAAAAAAAATAATACTCGGAGAAAAAACTAGAGATAAAAGAGAAAAAAAAGAAAAACAGCGAGATGCGAAGTGAAGACAAAGATCCCATTTTGAAATCTAGAGACATTCATCCATTGTTCTGTCAAGGACAAATATGATTGAGGAGTTCACAGAGACGCGGTTATGAATACAGCTATTTAACATTTAAGACATCGACGAACTCGCGAGTTGAGGCTGATTATGCGCTGCTCATGGTACATATATATATATATATTTTTTTTGTAAATAAAATATTGCAATGTCTTTAAATTTAAGCGATATTTATAAATATCTGCGTAATTTTATATTTTTATGAATTAACGAAGCCTGGAAGCAGAATAGAGAAATTAGGCGAAATAGAAATTTAATTTTGAATTTCAGTGATTTTAGATTTGAACGTGTGAGAATAAGAGCATTACAAATGTCCGTGCAATTTTATACTTTTATAAACTGGAAAATTTGTTCTATATTCAGTAAACGTTGTAATTAATATTCTAATTTGCATATTCTCTTATATTTACGCACATTTGTTAGAAGTTCAGGACTTCAAAGTGTACAGGACTTTGTTAGAAGTTTCTTTAAAAATGCACGAACGTCCCAGCCTATTTATAATTTAATTTCAATCGAAAGGACTTTGTGTGAGAGAAGAAGATCCACGTGAAATTTTTAAGAGAAGGAAACTATCTCCGCGGAAAACGTTCTGCGAAAGTTAGGAAGAAAAAAAAAGAAAGAAACTCTCGAGGAGATATTTTTTTTACAAAAGAAAGTTAGAACCAAAACTTCTGAGAAAGTACATCTCGAAGACACGATCCAAAGGCTCTAGTCTCTACTTTCATCATAAAATTAACTATAATTGTAGAGATATAATTTAATGATGTTTATTATATTAAATAATAAAAGAAAACAACAAATAATAGAAGCAAGATAGACAACACAGACAACAATAATTCGAATAAACTCAAACGACACAATTAANATTATTAACTAAAGTTCCAAAGAAAAAAAAAAATCATGTAAATAACCATTATCAGAGCTCTTAAACTGTCCTTAATTTCAACGTTAATCTTCTAATATCAATAACACGAATTTCGTTCAGTTGTGAACAGAAAATGATCATTAATTAACCGTAGTTGTTCATACGCAATTAAAAGCAATGGCAACCGTAATACATGTAATCCTGCTATCGAAAAATTATGCACACTAACGGTAAGAGAAATTTTGAAAGTATTAAATTCCAGGAAAATCGATCACTCACGATTCAATGCTCCAAGGCAGATCGATCTTCCTCGATACTGTTCGAATCGATGCAGCAGTTCGCAAGGCTTTCTCTCTATCCGTGCACTCTTGGCTTGTTTCGTTGCCGACACTCTGTCACGTGTGTCGAGCTTCCGGTCACCGAGTGAGAAGCGAGTACTCGCGGCGAGCACGTGGATGTCGTGCGATCGTCGTGAAATCGGCGGCACCAGTACGATCGATCGCGGTCGAGGTGTCACTGGTTCGACGCCGGCGAACATCCTCGCGATTTATAAAGCCTCGTCCGCTCTCTGACTTTGCTCCGTGTCGTCCGGCTCGTTATTATTCCCCTGCCAGCCGGCTGCTGATTCCCCCGCCAGGCCTCTGTGTGCCAGCGACATTCCACCCGCCCTGTGTCACACACGTTCGCTCGAAAACGAGGCGAGATCTTCGACTCTACCGGCATAGAACATAGTCGATCCTCTCGCCTTTGATCCTCTCTCCTTTGATCCTTGCCAAACGTTCCTGCCTCGCAGACGATGATTTAGGATGATATTGTTTGACCGTTTGGCTGCTTTCGAAGCCAGGAAACTGTGACAATTGGAATAATCGCAGGCTTCGTTCGCTGCCTCTGTGAAAATCATGTACGTGTCTGTATGTTTTGATTCCCAGCGATTCCCTTTACTTCACACTTGGCACAGTGTTGCGTGAAACTTTACTATTGCGTGTGTATTTATTTTGGAGTCAAGTACAATTGATAATTGCGCACACTTTCGCCTTGAAAGTGCTGAGACACGGATTATAAATTCAATTGGAATTTAATAATTTATATTTAATGATTGATCTACGATTGATCTATGTATTGGGAGGACAGTTATTATATCAGCACTAGGCAAAGACTGCATGAAAATAATAGAATATTGCTCGAGTTTATATGATAATTTTGTTTGAAAATCTTAAGAAGTGAATTGTAAAGTTTAATTTAATAGTTAACTATATCAGGGCAATTATCAACAAAAAGATGCACAAAAGTAATGGAGTGTTTTTAAATTTATACGGTATAAAGTTTAATTTAATAATATTTAATCTACGTAAACCTTGTATTACATTTGTTTCAGTACTAAAGAAAGTCACCAAAAAAAAAAAAAATGCATAAGAATAATACGAGTATTGTGTGAGTTTATATGATAATTTAAATAACAAAGGAAACAGCTAATGTTTCAAGCGGTATGTTAAAAATTCCAATCAAATATTAAAAGTATTTAATTATAAATTAAATTAAAATTCGCTTCGACGTGAAACTTGAGGACAGACTTAATGTCTTGCGATAGATCGACAATTTCGAACAAATGAGAACAAAAATCGGTTTTTCTACGCTTGTATGTAAACATCAACTGAGACACGGGTTTCTACGTACATACAAATATCATACTCGGTTTGAAAAGCCTGTAAAAGTATTTCAACGTTGATTATTAACGGTATTCATCTCATACAGCACACATTTGCGTACGTCAAATGGAATTTTAATAAAATTTTAATAACATTTCGAAATGAATTGTTCAGTGAATTGTTTCGTTAATTGATTGAATCAGTCATGCTTGTTTTACAATAAAAATCGAAAAATTGAATTGATCGATTGAATTCAGTTATGCTTGAATCAGATGCTTTGAAGAAAGACGACGAAGCGATATTATTCGAAATGTCATTATTAATAAATTATAATTAATTGTATTGCGATTGTTGAGGTTAAAAGTAATTGTTCGTCGAGTTACTGCGGAATTGGAATTATACTACGCAGCAGTATAACGATAGATCGCAGAATATAACACCGTTTAAACGAGAATGAAAACAAACGATAATAAACGTTTGCTATATATGCATACATAATTATAGAAGTTTGCTTATAAATTGCTTATAAATGTTTTCGAATATACGATAACTGTGGTGTACACACCACGCAAGATAAATCGCTACAGATTAATAAGCAAGCCACTGAAATCCAAATGTAATAGCCACTTAAAGTTTCTGAAATTTTGCAATATTCGCGAGCAACGATTGAATGCTCTTTTTGATAAATTTTGTTTCAGTTATTTCTCACAATATAGCAAGATTATTATTTCATGTTACACTTTCCTTTTCTCTCTCGATTGTTAACAACTCACTTGTTGAAACTATGACTTAAAGCGAACGTTATTTGTTTTGCAAACGTTTGCAATAATTTAGAAATAAAAATTATTTCTAAATCGCGTTTTCAATTACATTATAGAGTGTGTTATTTTTATAATATCATGACATTATCATATCGTGGAAATTTGGAATCTTCAAGAAAGAATTACATCTGCCAGAAGAAGTGGATTAAATTTTCGAAAAGTTGATGAAACGAAATTAATAAGACGAGGAGAAACTTTCAACTATCGAACGCTTCGTTCCTTGACACGGCGAGTGAAAAATTCAAAGCCAGTTTGAACGAACAGTTTCGAAAACAATCTTTTCGGGGATCTATTGATAAAAGTTTGGAAACTTCTCACAGTGTAATCAAAAACTTGTTAGAGCCGTGATATTTGCAAAGTGAGGGGAGATTTATGTTCCACGAGGAATTGTAAGACTAATTTGCGAAAGTACGAAACAAAGTTGCCAGCAACTTCGCATTTAAGTGCTCCAAGTGTGTATGCTTAATTATGTCAGCTCTGCGTGAAGGCCGCTGGACTTTTCAACTGTTCGGTGAATACGCAATTGAACAACGTTCAACACTTTCCACGGAGCGACGATGATAAACCTTAACACGATCTGACTAAAAATAAAACGCAAAAATCAGTGCGTACAATGCTCATCGTGCGAATGACACGAGCAACACGAGCGAGGAGTAAAACTCACGTTCAACGAGATGCATAAACACGTTTCGTTCGTCCAACAATGTCTGAAACACGCTCGCGAGCCAATTTGTCTGTAGAAAATTTTCACGTGTCTTTCAACTTAATTTTTCGAGATTCGATTTGTAATTTCAAAATCCGTGCCGAATTTATTTAAACCCACGTTTTCAACAAACGACTCCGTCGGTGAACAGGAAATGTGCACCAATAGAAATTTAAATGTAATAATAAAAATATATTATTCGTATCAATCACTGTTATATTATACGCGCGATGAACAAAGTAAAATTTAATTTAATTTAATTTAATTTCTGTATTTTTCTGTTTTGTTCGTATGCTTTAGAAAAAAATGTTTAAAGTTTAAATGCTAATTATTAAAATTACGTGCGGCGGAACTTTATGTGTAATTATGATTGTGAAAGCACAAATAAAGTAATAGTTTGTAATATAACTACAAAGTAACAAATAGTTTATATAACTGGATAACTCCATTTTTCCTGATGCTAGCGGCTTCTCGTTTATATAATAGAAATTCGCACTCAGATCAAGTCGACTCGACCAACAAAAGTTCATCTTTAATCTGCCATTGATTAAATGCAGCTTATGTAAATGAAGTCTTACTATAAATGATGAAATGATGAAAATGATAAAGGAATACTACGGAGGATTAATACGAAATCTATAGAAATCACTCGAGCACACATATTTTTGAGTTTTAGAAGAATCGAAAAATCTCGTACTAAATTTATCACTTTTTTGAGTATTTTTCTGTCTAAAAAATTTCAGGTGTTTTTTTTATAAATTAAAAAAAAGAGTTTTTTTTATAAATTTATAAAAAGAAAAAAAGAGTACGTAAGAATCAATTTAAAGTTCACGATATAAATTAACTTACCAAAACACATTTATAAATTTCAGAAAAATCACAAAGTTCATATTATAACTACATTTGTTTTTCGACTTATTCGTTTCCCATTTAAAAGATTCGAGGCATTTCTTTTGTGAATAATACAAAAGAAGAGTAAGAATTAATAGAAAATCTACCACTTTGAAGTATCAAATTCATATAACTCAATTTGCCAGAGTACGATATAGATTTCAGAAGAATCAAACAATTTCGTATGTATATAAATGTGTACATATTTCCATTTACTCGTGAGTTATTTTGTTTACGAGAATTTTGAGCGTAAAATACTGAAAAAAAAAGAAAAGTGTACTCCAGAAATTAATCTAACGAGATCTAGAAAAATCACTTGAAAATATCAAATTCAAAATTCAATTTACCACAAGTGTTCACCTGAAACGTGAATTTCACAAGAATCAAAAAGTTTCGTACATATTAGAGATAATTTTATTTCATTCGAGCGTTAATCTATGATACAATTTAACGATAAGCACGCTTGCGAGATGTCAATATATTTGACTAGAATATAACTTACGTGAAAATGGCAATGGTTTATTAAATTTAAAAGAAAAAAAAAAAAAAAAAAAAAAAAAAAAAAAAAAANGACACGTACTTGTGGGTACGCATGCCGGATATTTTTTTCCTGCATTTTTCTGTCGGATGGATTTGAGACGCCTCGCTTTATGAATGGGATGGCACGATTCGCGTATCTAGATTGTTTCAGAGAGCGCAGCAGACATTTTGCACGTCGCGCTGGTTATCTTCTTTCCGACATAAAAGAGTTCGTTGCTGCTCGCCTGTTTCCTCCCGTGCGTCATCTTGCGTGGGAAAGTTTGTTTAACAAATCTCGGCTGTAGCTATCTCAGTGCCGTCAAACTACAAACGGCACAACTTTCAGCAGCGAATTTCGCCGCTATAAATATGGAGTGGCAGTTCTCCAACGCGATTGTCTCGCCGCCTCTATTGATTCGTTCTTTGCTCTAACGCGCTCCGCTGTCTTTTATCGTCCGCGAATCGTACCGGAATCGTGGATGAATAAACGAGCTCGTTAATTATAGATTTTCGCTACTTTACCTGAATTATTATTATTATTATGCACGTAGCGTGTCTGCTTGGATAGTTCGTTTCTTCTAAATACACGTTCGCTTTGAGTTGATTTTTACGATTATTTAGAAATAATTTCCGATATAATAAATGAGCTTGTTGCATTAAGTATTCTATCATTGTTGTAACACTCTCTCAAAGTGAGCTGGTATGGCATTATAAAAATTGTTCAACTAACGTAAATTGGAAATTTTTCAATTGATGATTATGGAAGTGTAATAATTCGAGATTGGATAAATACACAGTATATATAAAATGTGAAATATTCCGTCTGATTCATAAATCTATTTTCCATCGTGTATGCAACAGACGTGATTTTTTTGAACTTTATAACAATATCTATCTCAAATATATCGTGGTGTGTCACATTATACGAAGACTATTGAATATCTTATAATAAAATCATTCTCGTGGAATGGAATCACAATCGAGCTCACTCTTCATTAATTTTAAACTGTCCAAAACAAATGACGTATGTTTATCTGAAACCGAATGAAACATTTTAAACATTACACGAACTATGTACAATTGTATAATCATTTTGAATCGAAAGAAATTATATAATGAATGATTCATAAAATAAACACAGTGCGAGGCCCGCAATGTCACAAGAAACAAAGAAAAGCGCGAAACATGACAAACCGATATTTTCACGCGCTGATTTTACACCAAATGTCTCGCGCTCGACAGAGTGCATCGCATTTTTTCAGCATGATGTTGCAACTGATAGCAAAGAAGTTGAATGATCTACTACGTGACAGTAGCCAGCTACCAGCGAAACCTTGAAAATTTACCTTCAGCAAAAAAAGAAGCGAAAAGCAGCTCGTGAAACCTTGTTGCTACAAATATCGAAGAGCATTCTCCTTTGTTAGCATTGTTGTATTAAGTTTCGCCGGATTATTAAAAATTGCTAACGTTATAAAATTATTCTCCTATCAGTTTACGAAAAATAATGTTACTTTCTTCATCGAATGACAAAATATAAAAAAGAAAAGACGTAAATCAAAAAGTTCGAAAAATCGAATTTGTATTCAACAATAGTAATTCCAAATTCGACTGTTGGCAACTGATCACGGAATTAACGCCTCTCTTTTAATCGAACAAGCCAAGAACAACTTTACACTGTCGAGAGCGCGAACCATCGTAACTTATGCATTATGTAATACATGCAATTTCATTGAGCAGATTTACCATCAGTCTAATCAAAACAAGTAACTCCTTCTAAGCATTTCATTTCAACGAATTGAATGCCGAAACGTTTCTTGAATATTTACAAAAATGAAGCTCCTTCCAGACAGTTAAAGAAATGAATGAAAGAAACAAGAGGAATATATCGCGCGTTGTACGATACAATACTCGCCTTGAAATATCAAGGTGATGTACGTTCTGGGGAAGAGCTGGCCCTTTCGCA
>NIPQ01090495.1:0-21467 GCA_002806875.1 Lepidotrigona ventralis hoosana
TTATATAGCATTATGAATATTTTTGAATAAATAAATATATATCATGTAAATTAATATCCTTAATATATATTGCAGACACGTTTTGTGAAGCCAGTAATTCCAGGGCAATCACTGCAAACAAATATGTGGCAAGAAGGAAATAGAATACATTTTCAAACATCTACTGTAGAAGGGAATTTACCAGTTTTAACAGGCAAGTTGCATTTTTATATAATTGCTAAGTTTTGCAGTATAATTATTAGATACATATTGCAGAGAGTGTTCTGCATTTTAATGCTCAAACTTTGTCAATATTTTCTACATAAGACTAAAATATAAGAAATATAAGACTAAAACATAAGACTAAAATATTATGTAATAAAAAATTCATAAATACTTCACTAAAATGTTATAACAAAAATAATGCAGATACATACTTATGTATATGTGTTTCAAAATATTTCCCTCTTTATCAATGTAAAATTGATATCAAAGTGCTATTCAATTTATTTATTTTGAGCGAATTTCATGTTGACTTCATGGAATTTTTTATACAGTTATTTTTTTACACAGTTTTAATTCTTATGATAATTTCACCTCCTGTAAATATTGTTGTGTTTGTTTTCAGAATAGACTAGATTTAGAAATCTAACTCTAGTCTAAGAATATAAGGTCTGGTGATCTCGTAAAAATGATCTCATCATTGTGTATCTTGTTTTATTCTATAAGCTAGAAGAAAGATGTATTGTTTCATATTTCATATCTTTATCTATCATATCAAATTTATAACTTTTTTAATGAAGCGTTTGTAAATTTTTTGCTATATTCTCATAGAACANGTAAAAATGATCTCATCATTGTGTATCTTGTTTTATTCTATAAGCTAGAAGAAAGATGTATTGTTTCATATTTCATATCTTTATCTATCATATCAAATTTATAACTTTTTTAATGAAGCGTTTGTAAACTTTTTGCTATATTCTCATAGAACACAGTGGCAAAGTTTGAATATACATTACCGTATTAATTTTTTGATTCCAGGTGGTTATGTTGATTTAAAACGCACGATGCCTATGCAATTGACAGTAAATCGTTTATCTGGCAGTAATCCTTTGGAAAGTGATGCGGTGTTTGCGACAATTGATGAATATATGAAAGCAAATCCGGAACAGGTAAAGAAAATCAATGGAGTATTCCTTTACCACATTTTGGTGAAAGGGAAACATCAAGCAACATGGAGTAAGTACATTTATTTGTATTAATTAATATTTTCTAAACTTTATTTTTGACTGTTTTTTTATTTTCTCACAGCTTTAGATTTAAAGAAAGGTGAATTATATAAAGGAGAACCAAAATCAAGCAAACCTGATGCAACATTAACTATTGAGGATGAAGACATGATTCAAATGGTAAATATTCCTTTTTTTGATATATTAAATGTTTCATAAACGATTCGTAAGGCATTGATTTTAGATTTACTTTTTAAGTAATACATTTAATGTATAAATTTGTTTACAGGCTTTGGGTAAATTAAATCCACAAACGGCGTTCATGCGAGGAAAGTTAAAAATCGCTGGAAATCTCGTACTTGTTCAAAAATTAACCACGCTCATGGAAGCAGGTAGATCAAAATTGTAATATTGATGCATGATTAGTATTGTGTTATATAATTACCATTGTTATTATTTTTATAACATTTTTTTATTCACTTGGTGAGTTGTATGGTTAGGGATAAAATACAACATAAATATGAATACAGTATATACTGCAAATATAGAAATATATCTGTATATTCAATTGTAATAAATTCAAATTTTATATTGTTTCTAATCTTGATTATTTTCACTATTAATAACTTAGAGAGAAGTATTCTACATATTATATGAAAATTTGATAAATTAATTTTATTTCAAGATTTTAATAATTATAAATTTTATCATTACCATAATTTCAGAATTACATAAATACAAACATAAATCTTCCATTAGTATCCTATTTGTATTTTCGCCGAACCGTTTTAATATTGAGTTACTATATATGACTACTATAATTAAATCGTAAATTAAAATACATTCGACCTATTCATCAAAATTGTTTATTTTTCCTATCAGTCTTTGTTTTATCAAATTTATAAAATCTGCATTAGTGTTCTTTTCGAGACCTTCGCTTCTGATTGGCTTTTTAGAAAACTTTTTAACATCTTTTTTCTTTTTACCATTTGTTCGACATTTAGGTTTCTTGACATCGCTGACTACAGTATGATTTGCATCTGTTGCTATATCGTTTGGAGATTGCGGCAGCCTCTTTGGTGATTCGTTACTTTCGAAAAACGTTTTCACAGTATCCTGAGAAATACATGCCTCGAAATCTTGCGACGAATCAGATTCATCTGTACCGAGTATCTTATCGGTTTTATCATTTCTTTCAGATTCAATATTCCTCACAATGAACTCTGTGCTACGAGCCATTGCCACATTTTCATCAGATGTGTCTAGGCATATAGTGTCTTTGTTAGCGATCCTCCCTCCATGCAAGAACGCGGACATATTTTTCCGCCGCCACATTTTCGACGTACGCGGGATGAACTGCTTGCATTTCCCTTCGAACAAGAACTCTTTCATGTCGACGTTCTTGATCTCTCCCTTCAGGAACTGCAAATATTTTCTCAAGGAAGTGAAAAATTGTAGTTTGTCTATCATTCTTGGAAAGTTTGCGCAACGTGCACTGCTCGATGGGGTGACCCAGATCGCGGTATCGCCAACTTTCTCTGGTTGAAGGCCAAAGTTGAAATTACCTGTTCTACCAGCAAATACCTCGTAAATGCATTTACCATTGAAGACAGCGATCTTCGGCTTGTAAAGCTTCAATTTTTCTTCAACAATCTTGGAACCTTCTTTGATCTCTGCGCGTTTCAAGTCAGCCGAGGACCTCGTAGCTCGGGCTACTATGTTCGTCAAGCCGATTCCAAACTGCAGAAGTTTGTTATCCTCCTCGTAACTCAGGCATCGGGATGTTAATCCTGACTCGTGTAAAAGTTTGTAAAAGTGATTACCTGGACCGGCGTAATATCTGCCACGATGGGCTGCCATCAGGCCCGGATTTATACCGACGAACACCACATCCAGATTCATTTCTATGTAGTCTGGCAGAGTGTATTTTTGCACCTCCTCCTCCGTAAGTCCATCAAATCGGTCGATCCTCTTTCGTTGTTTGTCAACCTTCTCCGCCGCTGCTTTTTTCAATTTTCTTAACGAGAGCGAGGACATATATACTATGTACAAAATTATTACCATTAAGTAAAAAAATGTATCAATTTAGTTTGAAATGTCGATGAAATATTGAGTTTATAAGACTTCATTGCTTTGGTAAGTTTCTCTCTTCATTGTTTCGAATTGATTTAGGTTAGGTATCCGCCTGGTAAAAAATTTCAGATTTTTAGGTGTATTTCCTGTTATAATTTTATGATTATGATTTTAACAAACGATAAGTATTTCTTGATATATAAATTAGACAGTGTTATTAGATTTCTCGTTGACTTAAATTCTTGCTAAATGTAAATCTCCTGTCTGTTTATTTGTCGTTATTCAAAGTTGAAAGTCAGTTGAAGGATTAGGATCGACTACTCTGTGATTAGGGGAGATGATTCAATCATAAGTTAATTAACTTTGACTAAACATTTATTAATAAAATACAAAATTGCAAAACTGTCGAAATTTTATAATTCCTCTTCAAATGCATGGCTAATAGCTTGATTTATCTAAATATACTAATGTTTTTTTATATAAATATTCTCAGATTTTAATGGTATCAAAAAAAAATTAATGCAATTGAGGCCCCAATTCTACTAGTACAATCACGAAAGATTGCAAATTAATCCTGTTAATTAGTATTTCTTTGCAAATTAAAATTTGATCGATTCACGAACCCTAAAATGCTAGCGCCGCGTAGCGGCGAAAAGGTGAAACTAATTTCTATTATTGTCCTTGTCGCTTAGTTGCTCTCCTTGTCTGTAGTGACGTCTATTCCAGCGACATCTGTTTTTCAACCGTCTCGTCGAAGAGTTCATTTTAAATAAATTTACGGCGCCAACTTTGTTAAACTAAGAATAAGAATATAAAAAATAAATTAAATTAAGAATATGTTTCTAAAATAAGAAACTATGTAAAAATCAATATTTTAACAAAATTACTATGGAGACGTTTGTAAATAATTGTCAAGGATACTTAACAAATTAACGAAGGTATAAATAAGAGTTGTAAAATAGATAATTCAGATAGAACATTGAACATTGAATATTGAACATTGAATATTGTACATCGTACATTCTAAAGTCTAAAGTTATTATTAATTAAAAGTGTATAAATAAATAATTAATTAATTTTTATTGCTCAATTAAATATTATTAAATAATAGTTATTAAAAATATTAATATTAACAAAGTGTATAGTTATTTGTAGTACGGTGAATTTATAATTTATCGATCATCGTACCTATATGTCTGTAGGAACGATGATCGATAATAAATAAAGTCACCGTACTACAAAGGAAAATTTTATAATTTATTTTAACGTTTACATGATACAGAATTTAATGGATGAATTACGACTGACGACTGTTTATTAATCTCTTATTTACTACTATATACTATTCTCGGCAATTTGTTTGTAACATGGTAACCAATAATTTATGGTATATTATTTATGGTATATTATTTTCCATGGTAACTTTTTATAAGACTAAATAGATGTCGCTACATGTCTATCGATAGTGCCGCCATCTAAGCGTTTGATCGAAAACTAAAAGGATAAAACTGTTGACTCCGATAAATGGCAGCACACGGTTAACTCCTGTAGGTACGATGGTCGATAAACTAACGATTCACCGTACTACAAAATTAACTATGATTTGTTATTATTAATATTTTATTTAACAAAAAATTATTTAATACTATTAACAATAAAATTTATAAACTTTTTGATTTGTTATTATTAATATTTTATTTAACAAAAAATTATTTAATACTATTAACAATAAAATTTATAAACTTTTAAATACTAGTTTTAATTATAATTCTGATGTAATGTAATATAATTCTAATTCTCGTGTAATTCTGATTCTAATGTATTTTTGATTCTAATGTATTTCTTCTGTTCAACAACTCTTATATATTTGTTCACGAACTTGTTTTATCACTTAGACAACTACCTAACAAGTCTCCATAACAACATCGCTTTTTATTAATTTTCTAGTTTTAAAGCGCGACAAAGTTGGCGCCAAAAGTTTATCCAAAATGAACTCTACGATATTGTCGGAAAATAGATGTCGCTGGTGTAGCTATCGCTACACTCCGATAGATGGCAGCAAATGTCGTATCGGTAAACAAGGAGAGCAATAATGATTAGTTTCACCGTCTCGCCGCTACGCGGCGCTAGCATTTTAGAGTCCGTGAATGGGCCAAATTTTTTATTTTGTAAAAAGTATTCATTAAGGTGATCAATTTTCGAACTTTCGCGATCGTATTCTATTAACTAGATCTTCCGATTTTCATTCTACTCGATCTAAAAGCACGTGTAGTTCGTGTACAAGGAAATTCTATTCTAAGCAGATCGAGAGAGAAGCATGGCATCCAATCTCTCGCCAATTCGAAATTTGTAGATTCACGGGAATATTTAATTTCAATGCAGAGACATTGTCATGCCGCGTGATTGTCATTCTGAATTTTCGCAGGATACGGCGGAATTCTCGCGGTAAAAACGCATGGCGTTTAGTCGGAAATCGATTTCACGTAAAAATTAAACTGACAGTACAGGTATTATATATTTATAGGAATATTGAACAGAGAGCCAGGAGTTCTTAAACTGCAATTTCAATTGCAAATTATCATTGTTTGAAGTAGAGTCGACGCGTGTGTAGGAAATGCATTTAGATTACAACTGATGTTCGTGATACAGTATTTACGATCGTGTTCAATCAATGCATTGGTTTATCTAAACTCGGCAACCGCTGCATATCCTATATCTGCACGTATAATCGGATGTAAGGTATGTGCATAATGCGACATATCTGCAGTGGTACAGATAATATGTATGTAGGTACACACTGCTTCGCAGATATATATATTCTCAGGTACAATTTCTTATCGAATTCTGTATACACGTAACTGGGCTAACTTTAGACAGACAAAGGCTAGGAAAGAAAGAAAGAAAGAAAGAAAGAAAAAAAGATGATGGGAACTTTATGACGGAGGAAAGAAGGGGCAAGAAATTGGTTTCACATTTTCACGCGGTCCATGTGCGTTTGTACTACCGAAGGTGTGTAGGTGTTTCAAAGATTTGAAAGTCCAATTTTTCTAATAGAATCCAAGCCAGACATCAAATTTTTCGAAAGGGAGGAGAAAGTGATTATTTATTTAAACTTGCAAATACTTCAGATGTTTGTTCCTAGATTTTTCCTTAAGCCTTTTTAATATACTATTTTTATTTTCCAAGCAGAATGTACGTGTCAGAGTATAGTGATGATTGAAAATTTATTTTGCCACTTAGGATTGTTTCACGCTCGAGTTTGTAAGAAACGTGTTGCATGTCTATTGCCTTTTTAAACTGTGTATACTATTTATACACAAATTTAAATAAAAACGTTTCGATTTGGACACAATATTTTAAGGTGTAGTAATTTTCTTTTACCGATAGATGGGAAACGTGCAAAATTCATTCGTATTTACGAGCGAAGGATTTTGTAACGCGTAATTTATTAACGATCCTCCCACGTCAATAATTTCTTATGTTCGATTTTTACGAAATTCGATTCGCAAATATCCCGTCCGTTTTATTTGGGTTAATATTNTTTTTTTTTTTTTTTTTTTTTTTTTTTTTTTTTTTTTTTACTACTAGTTGTGAACTATATAATTGACAAATCGAGGTGACAAGCGTTCGAGATGATTTCGACTTGTTCATGATATTTTAAGGACTTGACTACAATGGCAACAACAACACGGCTATATTATTGCCTCGCTTGTTCCAATTCTCGCCGCAGCGAATGGACACATTTTGCAAAAGGGAAACGAGCACGATATCGCGCTCGATCACGGCGCAGCACATAATTAGGCGGGATATTTGCACAGCGTATCTGCTAATCTAGCTGCCGGAACTCGCGATCGCGTCCAAATCGTGTTGGTCTTCCGGTCTAGCGAACATGGTCGACATTCAAACGCAACACACCTTACACCGCAATGCACAGCCAAGCGATCCACGCTCTTCTTTCGCCGATAAGTGCCGTGTAATTTTACCGTCGTTTCTTTCGCGTGAGCTTGTTCATTATTATTCATCCCTTTGTTCATTCCCCTGTGCACTGATCTCGATCCCCTACGGCTATCTACGGTCGCTAATATCTCGCGACGTAATTTCGCCATTAGACTCGGGCCAGCGGGCTAGGACGAACGTCGCGTTATGTAGAGAAAGAAAAAAATTCATTTCCAGGAGTACGATCTGTTTTTCTTTTCCCTTCCGAGGCAGATAAGGCCCTCTCCTCTGCTCTCCTCTTTTGAAAAGCCCTCTTCCGAGAAAGGAAGATGTTTCGCGAAACTGACTTTCGCCAGACTGCACGAAGTGGATGTGTATCTGGCTCTTTTAATGGAAAGGCACGTGACGTATCTCGCTGCTGGTATCGCGTGTATGCGATATTGTGTCCGCGGGGGGAGCGGGTTTCTACGCGAAAAGATTGAATCTCTACAGAGGTACGTACACTGTGCGTACACCTAGATTCTTTTACCCTGATTAAGAGAACCTTTCCTTGGCGCGAGCCAGCTGTATAGGTAGCTATAGAGCGTCGTAAAATTTCACAGCTGATTTCCCGCTGACGACGGATATATCCGTCTTGCGCGTAAAAGTGTACTGGTACTTTACACGCAATTCAGTGCAAACAACGTCGGACGAAAATGAAATTTCATCAGACGGCACTGTGAAGAATGACTGACGACGCATAATACGTACGTACGGACGTACATATTATCGGTATAAAACTTTGAAGGAAGAACAGCCGCGAAGGGACTGTATCTTGGTTGTTATACATTTTCTCGGTGAAAGACGATAAGAAAAAAGACGAGTGGAAAGTCGATAGTCGAAGAGAAGATGGTTGGAAAGTACGCGGATTCGTGCAGACCACGTGTACAATACCTGAGCTTGTACGAGCCTGGGTTGAAAGAAGTTGCGGAGAAAAGACAGGAAGCGCAAAGGAAAATTAGAAAACGAAAAGTTGGATAAGGAGAACGGAATGTTGCCAATAGGATAGACAGCCTGCCACGTCATTTAACAGTTTGGATTAACATTTGTACAATTACGAATTATTTATTTATTCTCTTGTCTAGAGATCTAGAGTGTGCACATCTTGTACATCTGTTCTCTTCGCTCGGCAAAAAACGCGTCCAAGTCAGAACGAAAATCGACCTGCGAGCCTAATCGTCAACCGTGGACTGAACAATGAAATATCAAACAAACCATCGAAGCTAGGCTCTCGATATTTTCGTTTCTTCTTCGTCACAATGGGCCGGGTAATTAGCACAGTTGTAGAAGTGTGTAACGGATCGGGGTATCCGTTGTTTTGCGCGCGCGGCGAACTCGAAACTCGATTTGCGAGCTGTTTAATTTTCACCGGTTATTCATTAGCCAGTTACCAACTCGTTATTACGGACCAGTGAATTATTGCACGCGTATACAGGCTTGCGGGGCATACGCGTTCGTCGCGGTACCGCCGGTTTCCGGCTCTCTTCACGCGCCGCACCGCAAACGAGCAGATTCTGGCGCGCGCTCAACGCTATAAACGCCCGGCGAAGACGTAACGATTATGGGAAAAATCGACGGATTTGTGGTTGCCTCGGTGAACCCTCGGCGAAATCCTATTATCGCAACCAGCCGCTGAATGTATTACTCTTGTCCACACAAGTTTGCCTTTCTCCCCTTTTTTTTTCCCCTGCAGGATGAAAGAATACGTTTGACAACGGTGCCTTCTGTTTTGATACATTTTGTCAACATATAGTACATTAACATACATTTTATTAACTGTATACAAATATATATATATAATACAATAACATACATTATATTACGCACATTAATGTAACATATGATATATGTATATTTGTATATTGTTAATCAAATGTATGTTAATAAAATGCATTAGAAACTAAATCATATTCTAGCATCTTCATATATATGTTGGATCAAAAATATATAATTGTACGTTAATATAAATGTTTTGTTAATATGATGTTGATTGAACATGGAGGACATGGATAATATATAGTCTAATAAATTGTTCAGCTATATAAATGTAATCACGTAGCCAATAATTTCATTATTTTGTTATATATTATTTGTTACATAAATTACAATTATATCGTATGCAATTAATAATACCGATTGACCAGGTCTCCATACATCACGTGCAGATTGCTGTGATTGGGGGAGAGTCACCCTAATTATTGCTTACTCTGTTCACCCTCCTTTTATACACAGAACAAGGTCCGTTTATCATTGAATAAATTTTTATTTACGAATGTATTTGATTGGATCATTGTTAAAGGATGCAACTGATTTAAAAGTTAAGCCTGAAAATCAATAAATTATAATTATTAATTAAAATTATTCGCAATTGGTCGGACACAATATATTAATTAACAGGAAATAGAAGTCTGTTACTTCTGTATCATCTAGCTAATTGCCGATAATCAAGGTAAATTCTAGAGGAGAAGGAAAGAGTATCAATTCAATTTGATTTCGAATACAGAAATATAGGAACCTCTCGGACGAGACTCTGCGACGTCGGGGGTATATATTTTATTTTCGTTCCAATTCAAAAAGTGACTCGCTACTTTCAACCATTTTTAATCCATCGTAGTTGTTGCTTTTTTATCAATTTCCTTCCACCTCAAATATATCTCTCCCCTCTGTCGCCACTCCGCGAATCTGCGATTTTTTCCACGTATTCTCGTTCCATTCTTCTCTTTACCTTCCTCTCTCTCTCTCTCTCTCTCTCTCTCTTTCCTCTCTCGTCGCAGCTTCATCCCTCATTTCGTTCGTTTCTCGCTTTCAGCGTCGTCGTCGTGTTGCCAGCGATACCACCGGTATCACCCGATGCGTTCGAATGTACGGCGGCGCTGGTAGTTAGCTTTTCGACTAATTAAATTTCCTTCGTTCGCAGGAGTGACGCAGGAACAACAGGAAATCCTCTCCTGCCCCTCCTTTTCGTTTCGACGGCGAACATCGCCGTCAGCCCCGCAATTGCGGTGTCTCGCTCACCGTCACGAATCTTTCCCCACGACTCCAATGGAATTATGATCCAAGAATTATCGTCATTCGCTGCCTCCGCCGCCCGTCGTGAATGTGCCCCGCGAATTTTCTCCCAGGATTACCTAGGATAAGGAGAGAAACGAGAGACCGTACTTCCGTGGAATGTTTAACACGTATTAAATTTAAGAAACAAGGGGGATCCACGTCCGAGGGAAATTTCTACTCCCGGGAGTTCCTCCGGCGTGTCTTGAAATTTTCATTAAAAAACAGAATTACCAGAGAACACGGAGAGAACACGGTGTTTAAACAATGGAAAGTTTAATCAGATATTATAGTAGATGTGATAGAATAGAGCTTCTCAAACTTTTACACCAAAGGCGGAAGCCCCTTTATTCCGAGCATGCGAATATTNAAGTTAGGCGTCTATAGGCGCCGACAGTAGCCAAAGGGTTAATCATGCGGTGATTCGATCAAGCAGCGATTCCACCGTGCGCCAGAGATTTTGATCACGCAATTTGTTCGATCGCGCAGTAGATTCTCTCTCGTGCACTGATTTCGTATTATTATACCGCGTGAGTGACTCGGTCATACTCGCAGTAGATGTGGTAACGCAATGATCCGACCACGTAAGTAGATTCGGTCGCGCAATAGACTCGTTGAACGCGGTATCTCGTGCACTGATTTCGTATTATTATACCGCGTGAGTGACTCGGTCATACTCGCAGTAGATGTGGTAACGCAATGATCCGACCACGTAAGTAGATTCGGTCGCGCAATAGACTCGTTGAACGCGGTAGATTCGACAGCGCAGTGATTTGGCTCGCGCAATGACTCGTCCATTAAAAACACTTCCGAGGGATAATTTTCCAAAAAACTTTTCATATTTCTCTTCTATTAAGATCCCTTCTGCGTTCAATTTCGAATTCACGGCCGAACTGGGTTTTGAATAAATTTGGCAAATTCCAAAACGAACGTTCGGGGAAACGATTGTGGTGTGACTTATTCCGTCTTTGTAGAAAATAATGTAAATAGAAAGAAGAATCTAGCCGGGAAGGTAACAATCTTCTTCTGGCAAGAGGACTCAGTACTCAGAACCATAGAATCGAACAGCTCGCGTGTTCCAGCTATTTCTGAACATATGGAAAATACTACGGAGAAAAGTATAATAGCTATTCTGAAAAGAATAATTCGGTAATAACCCATTTGTCTATCAAGGAATAACGTTTCAAAGGAACACACCGATTTCGATGAAATTTGGTATAAATAATTTTCAAAGAAATATTTGACCCGTTTCTTTTTATCGATGTTGAAGGGATGAAAACTACCCTCTAAAGTAGTTGGTACGGATCATATCATCATTTGTCAAATATCTCGAAAATGACTGAAGATACAGTTTTTGTGTAAATTGACAAAATTAGCGTTCTTTAACAATGTAAAAAGCCATTTATTTAAAGAATATGTTAAAAAAAAATCTAAAATTTTTTCCAGCTATTTCTGAACACATGGAAAATACTACGGAGAAAAGTATAATAGCTATTCTGAAAAGAATAATTCGGTCGTGTAATAACCCATCTGCCTATCAAGGAATAACGTTTCAAAGGAACACACCGATTTCGATGAAATTTGGTATAAATAGTTTCCAAAGAAATATTTGACCCGTTTCTTTTTATCGATGTTGAAGGGATGAAAACTACCCTCTAAAGTGGTTGGTGCGGATCATATCATCATTTGTCAAATATCTCGAAAATGACTGAAGATACAGTTTTTGTGTAAATGTATACCGTTTTGCGAAAAAACGATTTATTTAAACAATATGTTGAAAAAAAATCTAAAATTTTTTCCAAGTTGGTAATGTTAGTAAATTTTCCTGAACATTTGTTTATGAAAATACAAATCACGGGCAAAATGGAATCTCGATTTGGAAAATCTTCAAGAATTTTCTCACGGCGTCCGCCGAGTTCTCGCGTCGAATATCGAGCCCGAGTATAAAGCCTACGCACCTTAGTATTCTTGTAAGAAGAGGAGTGGAAACGAAGGTGGTAGCGCGGCTGGAGAGGGTGGTTGAGCGAGGTCGAGGGGAGGCTGTAACCCATAAAGCGTCGCTACTGGTCGCTGCCGTAGCAGTAAGCGTCGCGGCGTCCATCGAGAATGCGGTATGCGGTGTCTCTCTGCGCCAAGATCGACACGTGGTTGCTCGTGGACGAGAGATTCGATACGTTTCTGCGCGGTTAAACACACCACGTAATACGTAAATATCGTAATACGTAAATGTTCCACCTCTTGGCCTCTGTTTCTTCCCTTCAACTGTGACCGTTCGATAGAACTATGATAATGACAACGACCGCGACGATCAGAAATTGAAAGATACAAAAAGAAACTCGAAACAGGTACACGAGTGTTGTGCGTCGTTTCATTTCTCGTGACTGTGTAATGTGAGTTACACGAGACTGACTGCTACGTGCGAGGATGATTGAAAAGCTTCATCACGAGTAAGTCTCCCTTAGCGTTCGTCGCACTACGGAGAAAAAAAAAAGAAACTTTTTTCCTTTAGAGAAATTAAAAGTACAGTTAAATTTTTAGAAGAATGGTGAAAGAAAATGGTGACGTTGTTCTCTAGATTTTTTTCGGACGAATGACTTTTCTTTAAACAAGCAACATGCTCCGTTCCCCATTCATTCCTTACGTTCGAAGTTTAAAGGATCGGAAATGAAATGAAATATCTTTAGATATTACGAGAGAAAGCTCGTGATTTCATTCTGCTATTAACGATATTAATATTACCATCGTTTCATTTTCTTTTTTTATCTTTCTCTGTTAAAATTAATTAATTTCAATAATTACGTACATTCTTCTCGTTTTACGCTCGGCAGAGTAAAACGTACGATAAAATGTTTCCTCGGTGAAGAAATCAGATAGCTATTTAAATCAGAGAGGGGATGGGGGGGGGCCGGGGGTTGCTAAAACAGCTGCGGCATAACTTCACGTTGCCATGATTTATGTACTTCACTCCGTCTAGAGGGATCACTTCGAATAAAGACTTGAAATTTTGATGAATGTTAAGATGGAACTTTCGCGGTGTGACTTAGCAACTGCTTGCGTAAGTTGCTACCCGTAACGTTAAAAATGTTTCATAGAAATCTTTTTTCGCGGTGGATTCTGAAGTATAAAATTCATTAAATCTTTTTTCCCGCTTTCTTTTCTTTTTTTTTTTTTTCACTTTTCTTAAAAGGCTATTTGCTATATAGAACAGCAGGTAATATGTCTTGAAAATATGTCGAGGAAATATCTCTCGAATTCTCTGCATTTTAATCGATTATTATAATCGAAGCCTCCTGAAAACACTATAAATTATATTCATAATTACGGACAAGTTTTACTTAATGGTTGGAATGCGAAATATCCACCCCCGAAGAATTGCGAGTATAATCATTTTACTTAGTTCGTTTGTGAATCAATTTCGTTTGTTCAACGAAAAATGATTTGCGCGTAACGTTATTAATCGAAATGTTATTACAGAACGTTTGTGTTATACGTACGTACATATGTCAGACGATCTTTCACGGATGAAAGAAAATTTTAATAACAAATAGCGCCGAGAGAGATATTTTACAGATAATATCGTGCTCGCAGCATTTCACTTGTGTTCCCGTGGTTTACATTGGCAAATTATTTCTGCTTTTATTCAACATTTCGTCAGAAGCCTTGAATGTTATTTCACCGAATAGCTTGTAAATAATAATATTTAATATTTTATTAAAACTCTTTTATCATCGTGCAAATTTCATACGTAATATTTTTCAACGTGTTCCCCAACTTCATTTAATTCAATTTGTTTATCGAAATTAGTCTCTTTTGATTCCCAAGGCCGATAATTCCCGCTTTTGAAAGAGGGACGTTACGTTGCAGAAGTGGAAAATTGTTCGCTTTAAAAGAATTCGCACCCCCTAGGAAGATTAATCTAGGAAAACAACTGATTAAATTCAGTGATGTCAGTGTTTTACGAAACTATCGCGAAATATTCAGGACCAATAACGTGAAAATCCCGTGTATGTACAAGACGTGCTACAATTTATCAACAGCAACAAACGAACAAATATTTGTGTGCGTTATACTTTTGGTATGCAACCAATTTTTTCGTTTTATTTTTTATTTATTTTTGCTTTTTTTTTTTGTTGTTGTTTTAGAACGACATTCGATCTTGAAATATACATATTTTTGTTTTCTTTTTTTTTGGTCCAGATTTTTCGAATGACGCAACTCGAAACAATAGACAAATATTTTAAAAAAAAATTTCACAGTTCCACGCACATTTTACATTTGTAAAGTGTAACGATACAACGCTGTTTCATCGCATAAGCATAAGTGGATAATATATTTTTTTTTTTTTTTTTTTTGTTTTTTNCGACTCGGTTCCACTCGAATACGATGAAATATTGGACGTTCTGTCGAATTTATTTGCCAAATAAAAGCGCCAGCTTAAAGTTTCTCTCTAGCTCTGTCTCTCTCTCTATCTCATTTCTGAGAGACGTCTGAATATTTATTTCGCTATTTCCAATCTATTTAATTATAAAAAGATTTTATAACAGCTACTATTTAAGTAATAAAGATTCAAACTCAAAGTAAAAATATAACTTCTCTTGACGCGATTTTAGAAATGTGTACTTGGCACTTGAATGATCTAGATTGCTTCGACAACTAAATTAGATCTTGCGGAGCAACAAACTTTCGACAGATACTCTTCTCGATATATAAATTCTATCACTGGAAACCGACGAAGTTAATGGCACGCGTTAAATATTTCATACGTAAGGAATGCAGTCATTTAGTGTGATTTAAATCTACCTAGAGGGTCGCTGTCATACATACAGCGGGCGTTTCGGTTCCCGTAGGAAGATTCGTATGCAACAGTCTTTATTACACGAGCTTACCGGCATACTACAGAGATAATGAGAAAATAGATAACAGAATTAGAGCTAAGATACGATGGCGAGGTGCTGCGGATGTTACTTTCGTACGTAATCTCGAGCTTTTCGGAGAATTTACAAAGTAAAGAGACGTTAAGAAAAAAAGAAATGAAAAGAGATGAAAAATATGTAATCCAGCCTTTAACATTGTAAAACGTGCATTCAAATCGAGATCCCTGGATCTTGTGTGTGTCTGCTCGCCTTGAAGAGAATTCGAGTTTAATCGAATGTTTCAGAAATTTCACGCGACGCGAATATCACATGGTCGCCACGTTCGACGACGAACGTTCGAGTCGGTATTTAAGAACAGCGCTATAGATAGATTCGATCGAGTAATTTGTACAATAGCGTGGCCAAGCGCGGCAGTAACGAATCTCCCCGGTGTAATTACGAAGGGCGCCGTAACTCAGAAAAGGTGGAGTGCACGTAAAAGGGGTTCCGTGTAAGCGCGGGGCGTAATCATCCGAAGAATGAGTTAGGTAACTCGAGAAATCCGCACGTAAGCCTCGCGAGTAAAAAGCGCGATGAATTCGCAAGAACTTGGGAACTCGTTCCTCGTGAACTTTTTTCTCCCTTGAATTATAGCGATCGCTATATAGGGGGGGGGAGGGTCTAGAAGGGATGTAGCGTCATGTCGCGTGAACCGACGCTTTTTGCACCTAGGTTATTTATTATTTTCAAATTTTCTTGTGGCGAGCTTTTCGATTATCGAACGATCGCGAGTCCGCGGAGAACGGGACGATTCTTTTTTTTTTTCTCTCTCTCTCTCTCTGAAATAATTTATCACATCTCGGGACATAACATCTTCGCGATTCTCATGCTGGCTCAAGGCAATTGTTTTTGTCAATTTGCAACGAAAAATATTTCATATAAATTTTCATCGAAGGGAAATGTATTGTCCTATAAGTTTCTTTTATACGGACGTTCGTATACGGATTGCAATCGATAGTTTTTCAATTAAAGGATTAACCGGAGATCCACTATAATCCGAATTAGCGATAATTTTAGAATAACGATGGAAGAAGTTCGCAGTTCGCGGAAGAAGAATTTAAACGCGCTTCACTCTTCAACGAAACACGAATCGATGGGGTTATAATTCCCTTTTTATCCTCTTTAATTTCCTGCTCCTCGATTCTTCTTTGAAATTCGCTTACTACAGCTGACTACTTTTCAAAGGGGTGTGGACTGCTGCAAAAACTCTCTATAATTAAGTGATGTAATTAGCTTACGGATGAAGAGACCGAGAAAAAAAGGGGAATGAAGATTGGACAAAGAACATTTGGCACGGATTAAACGCAAACGCTTTCAAATCAATGTGTTGTCGCGTTCAGTTATCTCACGTTGCTGAAGAAAGTGACCGACATTAAACGCTACGCGCTTTCCAACGAAACTGCCAGCCCTCTGATTCTCACAATTATTTTAACCGATCGACAGCTCCGATCATGTGGAAAATTTTGCTATAATATTTCTCTGTCCGAATTCATCGTCAGAAGTCAATTAGTTCCCTGAAAGTTCGAAAATTTTGCAATCTGTATTTTTTTTTTTCTTTTCTGATTTTTATATTACGAGACACGTGTGCAGTCTATCTGCATTGCAAAATTTTTTCGTCACGCGAAAACAGGGTAGTTTAATTAGAAAGTTAAACGACACCACGAACCGGTCAAATTTTTCGGGGGTGCTAAATAATTTCGCGCTTTATTCCAAACTAATAACGCAACATTTCGATATTTTTGATCGCGGAGCGTCGTTTAATCCGCAGGACGTTATTTGATATAAAAAAAATGTGGCAAAAATGTGGGACATCATCTCTCGTAGACAGCTTCATTTTTAAATAAATCCACGTCAAATATTTATCGATTATATTTGAAAAAAAAAAAAAGAAACGTGTACACATAAATTGATAGGAGAATCAGTTGACGAGATAAATTTCTGGTGCATCGCGTGACAAAAATTAATACTGTCCCTGTTAAAAATTATCGCAGAAAGCGTCCTCGAATTGACGAAATTTTTCGTAAAATTTTGGCAAGATTTTTGCGATCGAAGATCGAACTGTTCTTAGATTCGTTTTTCAAAAGAAAAACTCCGCGATCTCTTTTTATCCCTCGAAAATCTTAAAATAAAGTTATTAAGGTCGTTATTTTTGAAGTGCGATCGGAAACATCGGAAACATCGCATTTCGAGAAACCGTAATTCGACCAAACTCCAAAGAATGAAGCTGGCCAGCGTTATTTCGAGGACTAGGAAAAATGCTTCCATCGGTATAACACTTCCCGTGGGAATTGTGTGCTTGGTAACCAAGAAAGTTCTATCGTTTTTCTTATGACAGATACGAAAGGTGCAAGAAATGCAGAAAGACAGCAATTTATTCGTCAAAACACTTGTGCGCTGTTATCTTTCTCCGACAGGAGGAATAAATATCAGTTTTATAAAATCCACGATTTCCCGAGACGACAGATTTCTCATTTGGTTTTAAATTCTTTTACTTTAATTCAACCATATTTGACCCGTTAATCGTCCAACACATTTTGCGAAGGAGAAATTATAAGAAGAAAAAAAAAAAAAAAAAAAAAAAAAAAAAAAAAAAAAATNTTCTGTTCGCAGCTTTTTACGGAAGATTAAGGAGGTTCACAATGCCATCCATTTTCCATGTAGCCAGGGATTGATATATCTTTGTCAGGTGGTAAACTACACTCTGGATTAACCGTGGAAAATATAATAAATGTTCGCCTGGAACGTTTCTATTAGAGAGGGTCCATAAAACTGCATTATCTTCGATTCACTTAAGAAAGTTCAACGTGTGCATCGTGACACTGAATTACAAATTAATTGAAACAAAGCAACGCCTGGAAGACGTACCTATCTACCTACCACGTCGTCTCTGCGTAGAAAAGCCATCGAAATTCTCACGTAAATAACAATTTACACGAAAGCGAAATTTTCATTTTTTTTTACCTCAGAAGCGAAATTTTGAACGAAAGATCCACCCCCTCCCCCCCTCCCCCCTCCCTCGCCCCTTTCCGAGAACGATAAAAAAGTAAGATTTATTTTTTTCAAAGAAAGGGGAAACGAGAACGTCAAAAGATGACTCGAGAATACCTTGAAGCGTAATGATAAGTATCTTTGGGAACATAACTTTGAGAAGGTTTCGGAAAGTACAATAGGAAATAGGATCGGAGGGCCTGCAAGGATGTCCTGTGAGAAGGCATCGCGACGTCTCAAGTTCTTGCTCGGCAAGGCCAAGAGATTAGGTCTGGGTACCGACGAGGTTGTCGACTTGCCAGCGGCCAAAAGACTATTATCTGCCCGTGTGACTTCAGCCTCCACCGTGTGGACGATCCTGGCCATGATCGCTCTAATCCTCGGCGGTGGTTTGATACTAATCTTCCTCTGCACGCCCTGTGTCGCCAGGAGCAGAACGTGAGGCATGCTGCGTCTATGATCATCATCACGGGATTCGTCAGGTGATTCGCTCACGTCGTCACGTAACGTATTTACGATTTACGATTTATAATTTTCGGACGATTTACGTGTACGAGAGTGAGTCAAGACTTGCACGCTAAATGAAATTTCCTCAGGAGTTTGGAAAAACTGTTGAAGGATTCTCTAAAGGTTGAACACGAACCACACTGCTTTACGATAATGTATTACTTGCCCTTCAATCTTCGATAAATTTCTCTTCAGCTTCTGACTTACTCTCGTATAATTCATTTTGACGTAGTTAGTCGAAGAATGTTGGAGAGTTTGCTGTTACGCTGCTACGTGTTAAAAAGTTTCATTCTTCAGAGAGGAATGCAAATCTGCGGTTGACACGCCGAGCGAGTTGATAAAACGAGAATTTAAATAAAATATTGTATAATCTGTTAATGAAGTATTTTCAATGAAATATTTGTTCATAAATATATATATATATATATATATATATATGATAGATATAGGTGTATGAAATAAAATAAAATAAAATGTACGATATTTCCGTCGTGATCGTTTGTCAAATTTAGTAGTTGCGGCAAATAAGCGTAAAGCTTATTTCGAGTGAAATTAACGGCACGTAGTGGCGATACTCAAACTGATATATCGATTATGATCGCCGTTATTCGCGAAAATTGGTAATGTGTAGAATCGCGAGAATTTATTTATGGTCGATCGGTATCTTGTCTCGGCTGTCCTTGTAACAAGCTGCGCAACGAAGCGCCTCGAATTATTTTACGGTTAATTAAATTTACATAACACAATAATAATCGCCGAGGCCAGGAAGTTATTGTAATTAGTTGCTGATAAATTGATTAAACGGCGGCAGACATTTTAATTTATGTCAGATAAAGTGTCACGCAACTTGGAGGTATATTAATGGTGACCAACTTTATTTCGCATAATTCAACACACACACACAAAAAAAAAAAAAAAAAAAAAAAAAAAAAATAAAAAAAAAAAAAAAAAAAAAAAAANTCGTGTCTAAAAGGTTCGATATATCTAAACAGCAAAATGACGATCAAATGTTCGAAATGTTTTACTCCTTGTCTGTACTCATCGAGCAACGATCGTTGTTGAAAAAAAGAGAAAAAAGAGTATAAACTAATATTTTTTCAAACGACAGAAGAAAAACAAATAAATAAAAAGTTTTCTACTTTTTGAAAACACTGTGAAAAGTGGAAATGTTATTTCAAAAAAAAAAGAAAAAATATATATATATACAGTGACTTGCTGGTATTTTCATTAATTTCAGTCACTTTAGTTTCGATAAAAGTCTCTTTGTAATGTATTAAAATTTCATATACGACCATTAATAATACATGTCGAAAAAGCATATAGAAGAACAACGTGATAAAAAAAAAAAACCAAGAACACGCAAGGAGAAAGCGTCTTTTCGAAAGTTTTCCACGGTTAAAAAGCTAGAACGGGAGATGTTTCAATAGCAACAGAACCGAGAATGGGAGATTCCCACAGCGCGTTTCAGCCAGT
Organism: Lepidotrigona ventralis hoosana; assembly: GCA_002806875.1. Taxonomy (NCBI): domain Eukaryota; kingdom Metazoa; phylum Arthropoda; class Insecta; order Hymenoptera; family Apidae; genus Lepidotrigona; species Lepidotrigona ventralis. The sequence goes on from NIPQ01090495.1 coordinate 20,186, forward strand.
CGAATCAGACGGAACGTGTACGAGTGGATTTAAAAAAAAGAAAAAAAAGAAAAAAAAAATTCACTTAGTGAAAGACGGTATCTTGATCAAAGCGATTACCTGGTTTCTGGTCGAGTTGCAAGGAATCTCTGGTCAAAAAGTAAAACCATAGCGGGAAGAAGCAACTTCCGCGATCACCATCGTCTAAAGATCATAGCTAGTTTCACCTCATCGTATTAAGCGAACTTTACATGTACATTCACTACCGTCCAAAAAGTCAAGCAGAAATATTTTATCTTTACAAGTATTGTACAAAGATCGTCTGGATTAAGAAAATTATTAGAATTTAAGGAACATCGTATGATTAGATGATTTGCCAAGAGATTGGTTTCTACAGCAATAAAGTGCTTATAATTTCTGAAAGAGACATTCCAACTAAAAAAAAAAAAGGTAATCTACGTGATTCGCAAATTTCATTACCTAATGAAAAATTTACAAACGTAGGAGTAAAAATTTGTATTAATTAACGAGACAGATCCATTGTCACCTGACGGTGAAACAATTTATGATATTTACATAGTTTCTCTACTAGTCGCGTGAGAAATTCTCAGAGAGAATTCTGCGGTTGGAAAAATTGTATTACCGTTTCCTGAAAGAAGTTAGTCCGCTGGAAGGGATAATTCTTTTCAATTCAGTGTGAACTTTCTATCAATACGGTACATTTCATTAAATTTATTGCTCTAATATCGTGAGAACTAATTACTTCTTGGAAGCTAACGGATTTACGGGATAAGCGCGAGCGCGAGCGCACAACGTCGAAACTCGTGTATTTTACGAACTAGCTACGCCACGCTAGACTAGAAATTACATCACTCCAGCACATGCTCCGTATAGAGAACACAGAACAGCCTTTCCTCCCTTGACATGCACCTTCGCGACCGTCCCTGACCGTATTCGACAAAAGTGCAAAGAAAAATGTCACTACACGCAACGATTAGTTTTTACTCATCGTGTGTTGGACACGATTTTAAAAATTTACCCATCGATTTAATCTAAAACCAGAAAATTATTTGGAAAATTTTTTATAATAAAAGAGAAAAGTCGACAGACTTCGTCCAACCGTTAGTTTTAAAAAGTCTGTCGTCTAATCAAAAGGTTCTCGTACACGTTCGATCTCTGTCTCGTTTGATCTCTGCGACGTGGAGATTGAGATAGTACATTTTTCTTTGAAGCTCGAGCAACCAGTCGCGATCGTTCTACATTGTTCCTCGACACAAACTAATCTTTTTTTTTTTTTTTTTTT
>NIPQ01090496.1:0-15167 GCA_002806875.1 Lepidotrigona ventralis hoosana
ACATTCTAGTAAAATAAAAAACTTTTTAATAACGACCCGTAGTATAATATTAATATTAATAAAAGAACATTTTGAAATGAACCTACTTGAAATGTAAGCCCTTAAAAGAAAAGTGTGTTTCTACTATTCCTGTTGTTTTCACACGTGTTCTAAGAACATCTTGCTGAGTAGGAATATAATTAGGTTGTGCTATACGATCCAAAGCATTAAGATAATATGCTGCAGAATCATTGAGCTGGTATTCCCTACTACGCGTCCTGTTGTTTTCACACGTGTTCTAAGAACATCTTGCTGAGTAGGAATATAATTAGGTTGTGCTATACGATCCAAAGCATTAAGATAATATGCTGCAGAATCATTGAGCTGGTATTCCCTACTACGCGTGAAACAAAGTTGTACTCCAGCATCCTGCCATAATCGTTTCATTAATAGTGCCAGTTCCCCAGTTAACTCACCCTCCTCTGCTGCTGAAGCTAGGGTAAAGAATTGACGTGCTATATCCTAGAACATGATTAAATTTCTCTATTACTGATAGAACCCATATGATGCAATGATGTGTCCACATTTTTATTTAAAAAATTTAAACATTCCTGTAGTGAATATATTTACCGCTTTATTAGGGTCTGCAAAATCAATTCTGAGTTGCCCCATGGCTCTAATTATTGTCATAAGACTTTGAACTGTGTTACTACAAACTACAGGTTTATATTGTTCACACTCTTCTTTACTATAGCCAGTTTCATGGATAATTTTCATTTGTTTTACTATAGTAGATTTTCCGGACTCTCCAGCTCCTTAAAATAGAAATATTCGTATGTTTAATAAACATGTACATTACTGTGCATTGTCAAGAAATTCGATTTTTACTTTTTTCCTTTTTAAGTAAAAATGTCGATATTTATAAATGAAAATATAGCTAACTGTATTAATTATATACAAGCAGCCGAGTAAGTGCCCGAAGTGACATACAATGATTCACTCCGAACGATGATTCAAAGATTTCGGAAAATTGCCCGCGCTACATTCGCACGATTGCGCAAATCGATTGCGATAATTGATTTCAATCAATTTGAAATAAAAATCAAACTCGATCAAAACATCGTCTCGAAGAATTGATAGAAAAGTACGTAGAAGAGGGGAAAAAAAAGAAGAAAACATTTTCGTTAACAATGTAACTCAGTGCAGCGATCTACTTTTACAACGAATTATCAAAACGTCGAGCACATAGTCTTCTAGAAAGCATAAGACATTGAACGAAGCATAACACCGTGAACGAAGTAAAACAAAGAAACGGAGAAACAACTATGTGACGATCCTCAAGCGGAGAGAAAGTACACGAAACGAAAAGAAAAGAAGAAGAAATTACCAAGCAGGAGGAGCTTGACCTCACTAGCGGCCCGTTCCCCATCAGCTCTTAGATCCTTGTCGATCTTCTTCGACCTTTCTGCGGCTTCTTTCTCGCCGGTGGTGCTCACCGCGCAACCCATTCTCGGCCGGTCGTTCTTTCTATTCGGTGATGAAAGAACGAACACCATGCACTACGCTTCTCTTCGAAACAATCGGTTATCCGCCGCGCTCCCGTCTATGACACTTGTTGCACGGACGTGTGGGAACCGCCCGCACGCGGTTCTGCTTACATACACTCACTGATCAGGATGTACAGCCTCGCACACTAGTTCACACGTCCCCCGTCAATGTATATAGCTATTATATCGTTCGATACGTTTGCGTACGTGCGATCTATTCTTCGTGATCGCTTGCTGCTTCCCGTCAAAAGCGATGACAATGGACCAACACTGCGCGGCGGATCTGCGATACCGGCACGGTCGCTTCACGCACCACACCATGTACTCTCCTCGGTTTACAGGACACGGCCAGGATTTGTCGAGACCTGTAAATCGAGATCGCGATCACAGCCAATCCATGTGAAGATCATGGATCCTTTCTGACCAATGGGAATGTTACGGGGATTTGTGTGTTTGTCGGAATTGTGGACGCCATCTGTATGCACGAAACTCGAAATCGGAGATCGGCGAAACAACGGGAGGATCATCTTGTTATTTATTTCATTCGATGATCGTGCTCTGAATCATTTTGGGCCCGCGGACCCCAATCCTACGCGTCGATTTAAATGTCATAAATTCATGGTATTGAAATTAATTGGGTTTACATATTAACCTGATAAATATTCGCATCGATGTATCGTCTGACAAGGCTGCTACATTACATCATTAGATTAAAATTGAACGTCACTTTGTAGATAAAAAGAAATAGTAATATTTATAAGTTGTAAGTTTGAAATTAATCAAATATTGTAAAAATCATATATATATATATATATATATATGCATATTGATATCAAGATTATAAGTAATATAATATAATATATATTACAATAAATATAATAACACATAAAATCGTTAACCCAGACTAATTTCAGAGTAATTTTCAGTGTAAGTTTCATCTCGCTGTACTTTCAATCTTTCTCACAATTTTTCAATCTCTAGAATATGATCTTTTTCATGGTCGTAGAACTTGAAATTTCAATTATAATTAAGATTTGATTTGACTTTTGATTTTACATGAATTGTTCTTAATATGCATTATTATGTTATTGTTATGTTTCTCAACAAAAATATCGCTCTTCGCTCGTATTCAATTGCGCGGTTCCATTTCTGATTATGAATGATTTGAATTTAGTAATAGTCGTTACTTGTTTATATTTGATATAGGCGTGACTGTTTGCATGTGTGTCCAGTTGACGACCCATAATTGTCTTTCCCGATCAATTAGTACAATAAGCTCTCATAAGTGGATGAATCCGCGTTATCAATTGTTCGAAGGATCATGGAATCCTTAAGGATTCTGGTAAGTGCAACTCGAAACGAAAAATTCGAATTCGAAGCTCGAAAATCAAACTTAACTTTTCAAACTTAAATTTAATGCTATACATTGAAATGATTACATTTTTATATTACCTGAACAGCTTCTCTTTGGTTACGTCAGTTTTATTTTCGCGTACATTTCATCGGTCGATTATTTTGACGAAAAATTAAGGCAGACGAAAATTGAAATAGCGAAGCTATACTTTCGGGACGAACCACCAGGTAAAAAGGAATTAATAAACAAATTAAATATTTATAACCAGATATTTTTATTAAAGCAACTTTACGATATATGATAATTGTAGTTCAAAGGAGAACGTACAATGTAAAATGGAACGTACAAAGAAAATCTACGTGGTCAAGAGAGATCTATAAAGATCGACCTTTCATACTGAATATGTATGACAAAATATTTCTGATAGAAACGAATCATTTCGTAGCATTTTCTCTTGGTGATTCATCTTCTAATCATACTTCATTGCCAGGGATAATCCCATCTTTTAATAACTCTGTTAAATTCGTAAGGGTAGGTAAATTAATCACTAATCGCAATTACTTAAAGTCACATTTAACATTGAACTGTTTCAATTGATATGCTATAGAACATCATTTGGAAAGGTGTGTTTTATCTACTAATTTGTTATGAAAGCGGCTCGTGCAATATCTACACATTTGATAATTTGCAATTAAAATATCGGCAGACTATTCGTCATAAGGGATATCCTATGGACGCTAGCTTCTTTGTTCGTGCTAATCGACTTTATCTTGTAGTTGCCGATAATATTGGTCCGTTTTCCGTACCTTCTTTGTAAGTGAAATTAATAAACATGCATTTTTTTAATTGTTTCGCCTCGGAATTCACATATGTGTATGTTCACATGCGTATATATATATATATATATATATATATATATATATATATATGTCTTCTACATAGAATATATCATTGGAGAGGAACATATATGGATAAAATAGAGGAAGTGATGACTATTGCCGCAATATCAGTTACTACATTTAAACACAAGCAATCGACGATTATAGTATTCGCACAGTCTAATAAAGATGTTCCTGGAATCGGTTCCATGGTATATGAATTTAAGGAAACCAGCGTGGATACTATACAATTTCTGGAAACGTCCGATCCGTTTTCTGTTCATCATTACAGACACATGGGATTTAATTTTATTTTGCTAGTAAACAAAAATACACCGAGCAGTTTATATTGGTGGGATGGTTGGTCTTTACTTTTCACTCATCTCTATATAGTTATTTTCCATCTATGAAGAAATCATTCTTTTAGGACACGAACTATTAACCTGGCAACAGATTTCAAAAATAAGAGCACCCAGTTTAGTCCACATAATAAACATCAACGATGACACCTTTTTCTTTGTAATACATGATGTAAGCACAGAATTTCATAAATAATTAGCGATTACGAAATTTTACGTAAATACTAATCGTGTCACAGAATATCTTACAACTGTACAAGTTTGAAAATGCATCGGATTGTATCTTAATGAATACTACGAAACTACCTGCTGGAACCATAATTGACGTACAAACTCGAATCGACAAGTCTACGATAATTATGATGTTGAGTGTCATAAACTCAAATCTAACTTATAGTGTCGAATTGTTGGAGTTATCCATTAAAGAAATTCCTTCTGGTTAATTATTCTGCTTAAAACGATAACCATTCAAAATGATCTTTTATTTTAGTTATTGTTATTATACTTTCAGAATATTCGAACAAGGCAAGTGACATTTTATCGAAGCACTTGGCAGAATTAGTTGAAATATTGCAACAAAGAAAACATTTTGTAGAAGAAGCTAGAACTTTATGGCCCCTATTGCGGCCGGTGCATGAAAATTCAACGATATCGGAATTCTTCGATTTGCCAAATTTAATATTAGATTCAGGAATTGTGAAAAACATCGACATCTTTGTAGACGAAGATATAATTGCACCTAGCAAGTTAGAACAACGTATAGCAAACTTAATCCACGAAATTGATAATGTTTTATCGTCTAACGAATATTTAATGTTAAATAACACAAATTCTTTGAATGGGAATATTATTGTCGATGGAGATGCATTTGTTGAACAGCTGCAGATTGATAACATGATCGTGGATTTTCTTAATGATATTTATATGCATAATCCGAACGAAATGCAAGAACTTCCTATTTCGTTGAAGAAAAGAAATATTATTATAAATGATCTTAAAGTAGGTTCCATTTGTGGAATTCCATACCAATGTAAGTTGAATGCTATTTTATTTAATAATAATAATGTTCTGAAAATATGAGAATTAATTTTCGCAAAAATAACATTGTCTTAGACTGGTCTCTAATTAACGATACATCGAAAATGAAGATAAATCTAAGGAGAGATGAGATTGAATTTTCAAATAATACTGTATATTTAAATTCAAGTATATCATTGAAACATTTAGATGTAAAGATTTTAAATGGCACAGATATCAATGAACTTTTTAAGGAATTATTTATCATTAATTATAATCAAAGAATCAAAGGTAGATTTTAAATCAAAATAAATCGTCTAACATTAAATCATCGATTTATAATATAAACTAAATTTTTTAGGAAAGATCACTTACAACAATATATTGCAAATCCAGAATTTTACGATACAAGTATTGAATGGGAAATCATGGGATAATTACATGAATGCAAGAACCGATCAAACATTTAAGAATTTTATCGTGAGGAAGCTTCGGGTGAAAAATTTATATACCGATTCGATAAACGGTGTTCCGGTTTCAGAAGCAGCAAGAATATCCATCGACAACGTAATTAAAGGTAATTAAAGTAGAATTAATTAATTAAATTTTTGTAATCTTTTCTATTCAAATTCATACAAAGGATCTGATGTTCTACAGGAAAAACAAAAATTGCGAAATTACAAGTGACAAAGGAACTTGTAGTTAATCCACGCTTTAACTTGCTGGAAAGCAAACCAAATCAAATTTACTCCAATGTCACTATTCACGGTAACTTGAAAATTGGAACTTTAGAACTGGACAAATACACGAGAATCTTTCTAAACGATGAAGAAATAAATCTGAAAAATATTTTCGATACCTTTTGGACAAAATCAACCGATCAAATAATCGAAAACGATGTCATTTTTGAAAACAGTTTAATTATAGATCGCTTGAATGCGAAATATTTAAATGGATTTTCTGAAGAAGAATTTTTGTACACTACTGCAAAGATTATTCCAGAAAGTTTTAGAACGCTACACTTTGAAAATGTTCATGTAAATGATATGCTTTTTATTGATGGAAAAAACGATAATTTCTTCGAAATCGCCCCAGAATCCATCATAATTATTCGAGAGAGATTGCATCTAAAACACTTATGCGGAAACCAATTATTAACTGATACCTTTAATGGGCTCCTGGTAGCTGATATTTTAAACAGAAAGCAACCATACATTTTTCCACAAAATATGAGTTTCTTGTCGATTAAAGTTAAACGAATAAACATAGATGAACTTACTTTCCCTTTCTCCTTACAGAATACAAAAAATGATAGCAGAAGTCAGAAAACAAAGTTTATGAAGACTCCAGAGTTTCACGTAGAAAATCTTAACGTTGAAAATATTAATAATCTCGAAATAAAAAGACTTTTATCATTAAAAAATATGAAAATATCTGATTTAAAAGATTTGGTAATACATGGTGATCTAACAATTAAGATTGATTTAAAAGTAATTCGAATTGGTGATCAACCATCTATGATTTATATAAAGAATATAGGTAAAGGAAATGTCCTGTTTAATAATAATAACAATAACATCCAAGAATTAGTTGCACAGAATATCACATTAAAATCTTTGCACAATCATGACATGAACAATTTTTTCGAAAATTTCCTCTCCAAATCAAGAAAGCAAAATATATCTGGAAGATTCACTTTTTACAAAATTACAACTGATAACATTAAAACTAGCTTTATCAATCATCAGAACGTCTCCAAATTGGCATGGATTGATAAGCCTTTATTTCTAACGAAGAACATCGAATTTGATGATTTATTTGTAGAAGGGAATACCAGAACAAAAACTTTGAACAAACTTAATGTTAACGAGGTAAACTTTAAGATGTGAATTCATAATATTATTTTTGTCTTTAACTATTCAATTGAAAAACATTTCATTTCAGTTGTACGAGAACATGCTTAACATATCGATACCAAAAATTAATAATTTAAAAGTAGACGGGAATATTTCTTGGGACGTTTCCTTGACAAGTTCTTCTTTTGTGACATTGTTATTCGAAAATGCAGTAACTAAAACTACGTATCAAATTATTCGAAATGGCACAATTTTTGAGGGAAATGTATTAGTATCAACAATCACGGGACAATGTAAAGAAATTGATGAAATACGTAATATTATTGAAGATACTGTGCTAGATGATAATGACATTGAAATAATTGGTCAAAAAAGTTTTAAAGAGAATCTGCATGTCGATGCTATTTCAGTGACTGATGATATTGATATTCCTATGATTAATAATATCAATATTCTCGAATTTAATAATTCAGTAGTGTGGAAAAATCGAAAGGAACCGATAACTGGAATTATAACTTTCCTCGATGATGTAACAATGGATCAAATTCTTGTCGATGACAAGGTTCACGATGTTCTTTTGAAAGGAGTAGTTCTGACAACTGATAAATTACCCAACCACATATATTTCAAAGACCTTGTTATATTGGAGGATGTATATTTAAAGACTTTAGATGAAATAAATTTTGATGAATTTTTAAAAGATCGCGTAACCATCGACAAAGAACACGAGCTACTTGCTAATATACAATTCAATGACACTGTTGAGATAATAGGTACGTAATTATATAAGTATGATAGATCATATTAACGATCAGTGTGTTCAACTTTACGTCGTTTTCATTATTTCAACTCTAGAAGGATACACGATATAAATAAATAAATTACATGAATTATTCAATACCTATGTAAATTAAATTCTTAGATTATAACTTTTTTCAAAAAGTGTAAATACATGAATAAATAGTAATGTTGATTTATAAATCTTAGAAAGTACGAACTTATCAAGAATTAATGGAATTTATCCTTCTGATCTGGTTTTGAACAATGGGAAAGAAACACAGGTGATCACCGGTTCAAAAATCTTCGAAGAAAACATTATAATAAATAACAATATCTACGGGCCAATCATTAATGATGTAAACGTATCGTTAGAATACTGCAATGGTATACAAAACGACGAAGATGTAGAAATCATCGGAGACTTGGTAAAATTGGCTTAATTTAAATAATCTGCAAGTAATACGATACATTTAAAAATTGCGTGTTTTTCTAGATTTTCGAGTCGGAAGTCAAGGTTCCAGAAAATGTGTTTGTCTTTAACTTAATGAATGGAATAAATTTAACCACCGTTTCCTATGATTTGCAAACAGAGATAAATCGAACTCTATACATGTTCGCCCGGAATGAAACTAAGATTGAAAAGAGTATCGGTGAATCTGCCTCGATTTCTAAAAATCTCGGCAATATTTTCTCGTACTTGGAAACAGAAGAAAAATTGAAAATTCAGACACCAAACATTAAGAAGATTGATGTTGTTTATTATGAACAAATCACAAAGCTAAATATATTCGGAGAGGAACCAGGATCTCTTTGCGGGCTTCCAAATAATTGTTTCTGTACAACCGAATATATGGCTGAATTTACCGAGAACGATTGTCATATTCGAAAAATAAATGGTAGTAAAATAATACGAAATTATCACGAATTACACAGCACGTTTGGTATAAATGTAATATCGAATGCCATATCATATAGCCGTGAATGTAGTTTAAACAATAGCAAGAACGAATTCATCACAATTTCTTGGGTCAAACCTGGAATGATCGATACAGTGGGAACGTTGGCCAGTGTAAAGGAAACACCATTAGAAATTCAAGGTTTCATAAAGGATGCAAAATTTTTCACAACACATGATAGTATGACATTTAATTTATGTTAAACTAACAGAATTGTTCGCGTAATTTCTTTTAACAGTATCATGCATTTATATATTTCAGATGCAGCTTTCATAGTATTGGCAGTATATTATGATGTATTACGCGCAACACATCACACAAATTCTGTGATTTACAAGATTGATTTTGAGAATAATAATTTATCATTGTATCAGAACATATCCACCGATGGAGCTTGGACTATCGATATTTTCAAAGTAAATCATCGCAATGTGTATCTTCTGCTCGGTTGCTTCGGAAATTCTAAAATGTCGTATCTGTATAAATTGGATCCTATTACCTCCAAGGTGAGCATTTCATTGTTAATTATTTTGTAAAAGTACTTGATAGGGCGATGATTTGATATTATTGATATGTTTTAGTTTACAATAATAAGAAGCTTTGAAGGTAAAACACGTAATGTAAAAAGTCTCATCCAGGAACAGGACTGCTTCGTTTTGTTAGATGATTTCGAGACGAACGCGATAAATATCTTTTATTACGATGCAAAATTTGATAATTTTTACAACTATCAAAGTCTATTTCATGATTCGCGAATCAATGGCATAGAAAGTTTCTACGCAAATGGTATGAATAATACATTGATGTTACACTCAATTCATCAAACTCGCATTGTGATGAAATAAACATTAGATTGTGTTTAACATTTGTCATTCTTATTTCAGGTTTCGGTCAAAGTGATTCCTTCATCATCGTCACGACAGAGGACGATCAGTTTTACGTTTATGAATATATGCTCGCTGAAGTAAGTTAATTCAATTGTTAGAATAATTTATTTATACATATAAGATTATACATATCACGATGCTATGATTGCTTTCAGAGATTTCAATTAAAGATACATCACCGTATACATGATTTACAAACGATGGTGCCATTCTATCATTTAGGGAATTACTATATTTTTACAGGTACGAGCACAAATAGCACGATACTAAGAATCATAAGATCTCAAGAATCGAAATAAAATTCTTAGTACACGAGTTTATTTTTTATTAATTCATAATACTTATGCGAATTTATTTGTGAATATATCAATGTATTATATTTATGCATTTATAAACCAATGCACATATATACACTGTGAAATAATTCAAAATAATACAAATCATGTATGGAATTAGTAATACAGTATTTATTACCATTGTATTTTTTATTACTCTGTAACATTTCGAAATGAAACGTCTATGATATTTTCATTAAAAAAAAAAAAAAACATATTTAACATTAATCGAATTGCGCCAGCGCGATTCTGACAAAGGCATTGGACTTTAATTCGTTCGCAAAAGAGACTCGAGGAGCGATCAAATGGCATAAAAATTATTACGCGAAAATACAATTAAGTATATTATAGTCTTGAAAATTTTCAGAACATTTTCACAAATATTATTTTACGACGGACTTTATAATTGAAATACTTGAGTGTTAGGTTTCAGTTTTTCACGAAGTGGAAGCCATCGAAACACGTTACAGTTCCTTCATTGTTGCTGTGTGACATTACACTTAAAAGTTTTAAGGTATATAAAAGTGCAAAAAGTGTTTCTTTATTCACAGAAACAGATCGAAACGTTTTGCAAATTTAACGAGTTAAAATGAAACTGTCAAGATACATTTCACCGTAGTTGGGTAACTTTGTTCGTCCCTAATTAGCTGCAAACAATTCACAATTTTATATATAAGCGTATGTAGTTTAATTTATTTAATATAATTGAACTAGGTAGGTGGAAATTTTCTATCTCATTTAGAAAGATCGAAGTACAATTGACGAAATATAATTGCGTCTTTTTTCATCCGGCATGTTTTTTTTGGTTATGTCAATTTATCATGATTTAGCATAATAAAACATTTAACAATTCATCATCACAATGCTAATAATATTGTCCTTACAACAATTGATCTTATTAAACTAATAATTAAGTCTTTTTTTTTAATTATAGAACGTTTCGTTCTTTTGATCAGTAAATTATTTTAAGGTTATGACACGTATCAAAAACCTTCCATTATTAAACGATATTAAATAGCTTAAGCTTATGCGTTGTTACAGTGTCGCATGTAATTATTCTACAATTTTTTCATTTCAAACAGAGCAGTGTCCTATAAGGCAGTAATGGCTGTCAAAGGGCTGGTAACAGCAATTGTTCAATTCTTAACCCAACAATTAGATGAAGGTGATATCACAGCAGATTCTCGAGAAAGTCTCGAAGTAGCAATACAGTGTTTAGAGAGTGCTTATAATATACAAGCGTCTGATAATCCAACAAATATTAACTTATATGAAATATATAAGTCTTCCGTTGAAAATGCAAAGCCCAATTTAACTCCTGAAGCTACTCCAGAAGCAAAAGCTGAAGCCGAAAGATTGAAAAATGAAGGAAATACTCTTATGAAAGCTGAGAAGCATCATGAAGCTCTTGCTAATTATACAAAGTATGTATTTTGTGTTTCAACAAAAAAGTAAGTTCCATAAATAAGAGAATATTGTTTTGTATAATGGTATGATGTTGTCCATTTAGAGCAATTCAGTTAGATGGTTGTAACGCAGTATATTATTGTAACCGTGCTGCGGCATATAATAAAATTGGCAATTACCAGCAAGCCATTAAAGATTGTCATACTGCTTTGTCCATTGATCCTTCATATAGTAAAGCATATGGACGATTAGGTTTAGCGTATTCTCATCTTCAAAAACATAAAGAAGCTAAAGAGAGTTACCAGAAAGCTTTGGAGATGGAACCTGACAATGAAAGTTACAAAAATAATCTACAACTAGCAGAAGAAAAATTATCTCAGTCGAACATGAACAATATGGGATTAAGTGGAGGTACATTGCCAGGCATGGATCTTAGTTCACTTTTGAGTAATCCTGCTCTTATGAACATGGCTCGTCAAATGTTATCTAATCCAGCACTTCAAAACATGGTGAGCAATTTCATGACTGGGCAGGTAGAACAAGGAGGACATATGGATGCTCTTATAGAGGCGTAAGTATCAATCATGTTTTAAGCTCAATCATTTATTGCCTAACGTCAATAATCATAAAAAAAATATATCATATTTAAAAATTTTGTAGTGGTCAACAATTTGCGCGACAATTACAAAACGCGAATCCCGAGTTAATTGAATCTTTAAGACGACAAATGGGAGGGAATCCAAATGATCCAGATCCACCACAACAAAATTAAAACAACTGTGATTATGATATATTTTAAAAATATTACACACAAAATGGAAATAATTAAATTGAATTGGAACACATACATACAAGTACAGAACAATGTGTATCATTTTTTAATATGAAAGTGTGAAAAATTATGAGATTAACTTATATTATCTCTATCGTAAAATAATATTCATATACATATATATGTATATATATATATACATATATACACACACATATACATATACATATATATATATATATATATATATGCAAATTTTCTTATGACTTGATTATTAAACAGGATAATTTGTCTTTTGGATGTGTGCTGATAATGTTTGATATGTGAGGATTAAATAAACGTCGAAATATAGTAAATATTTTGTGAATGAAATAGATATTCAAACTATTATGTTGTTTTTTATGTCTTGTAATATTGCTTCAAATCTATTTGTATACATAGTAAAATACATTCTTGTAAAAATAATTTTTGCTTGACAGATTGGTACATATCGAAAATTGAGAAGAAATTATATTTTTTACTTTCTTATGGTAATTATATTGTTTTTAAATTGATGATGAAAATATTTAAAAACCTAAAACATTTTTAAAAAAAAACTATAATGCGAACTGTCTTTACAATAAAAAAATGTACATAATTAAAAGCATTCTAAATATATAACAAATCATGTTATTAAATATTTTCAATATATATCTATACTTCTTTAATCATTTCGCAATTGATATCACATATAATGTAGAATAGGAATAGAATAATTATTATGAAATAAAAAGATACATTTTTAGCCCAATAACTATGCATCGTATTTACACAAATCCTCTATTTCATTGTCCTTTGATACGTTTTTTCTTGTCACTTCTATTGTACGTGCATCGTACAATAGCGACATCATTTTTATTCGATTCATACATACACGACAGTTATTAGATTCCATTCTCTAATTTGTCCTTGTATTTACATTTGCCTGTAAATTCATATTTTATTACGGATAATCGTAATAAATTCATACACTATTCGTTTTCACGGATGAACATCACGATCGATCAGTGTAGTTACGCCCCGGTTTTTCATTATAATGCAAGTTGAATGCATCCGAAATTTTTCTTTAAAACTGTTGAATTATTTATTATTTGAAAAATAGGCAGTGAAATAACGGCAGTAATGAAAACAAAATAACGTTAAATTTTTTACGAAAGCATTACTTTCTTTTCTTTCTTTTCTCTAAATTTTTCTTTAAAACTGTTGAATTATTTATTATTTGAAAAATAGGCAGTGAAATAACGGCAGTAATGAAAACAAAATAACGTTAAATTTTTTACGAAAGCATTACTTTCTTTTCTTTCTTTTCTCATACCGACAGTTTGATTTTTTTAGGCGCGTTCACATTGTTCGTGCGAAATCTTTGACATACAGTACCAATCTACGAAAAACGCAAGAGTACGTTGTAACGTTGTATCTGTTGCACGTGAATTATACGTATAATCTGTTACATTTATTAATTTTTTTTTGATAAAAGGTAATATTTATATTATAAAAAAAAAAGAATGATTGTAACGAAAATTGAAAACAACAATTAACGTTACTTTCTTACAGCACTCGTTTTTCATGGTTATAAAATTAATGTCATGATTTTCACGTGTTACATACCAGGGGCGCTGGATGACGAAGCTGCGACGCAGCATTATTTACATATTTTCCAACCCTTCCCGTCATTTACCCACAAATACATCCGTGAANATAAAAGGTAATATTTATATTATAAAAAAAAAAGAATGATTGTAACGAAAATTGAAAACAACAATTAACGTTACTTTCTTACAGCACTCGTTTTTCATGGTTATAAAATTAATGTCATGATTTTCACGTGTTACATACCAGGGGCGCTGGATGACGAAGCTGCGACGCAGCATTATTTACATATTTTCCAACCCTTCCCGTCATTTACCCACAAATACATCCGTGAAACATGATGCGTGCGCAAAGTATCCTCCACCTCCACGGTTCCTGATATGCGCGGTGGCATATGATTCGTTGGTTTCGTAGCATTGTCCAGGAAAGTATCACTAAATGATGCATGGATTAAATATTTGCACGTCCGTACATAGATTGGATATGAAATAACTCCACGGTTCCTGATATGCGCGGTGGCATATGATTCGTTGGTTTCGTAGCATTGTCCAGGAAAGTATCACTAAATGATGCATGGATTAAATATTTGCACGTCCGTACATAGATTGGATATGAAATACGGTTTTATTTAAATTTATAACAACAGTAATTAAATTGTTTGATATTAATACAGACCATCTAATATTATACTATCATTATAAATGAAACTATTTAATACGTAAGAATCGTTGTTGCAATAATTATTATTATAAATACACGGCGTAATTAACAAAGACTAACATATACGTGATATAATTTAATTTAATTATATATAATTTAATTCGTGATTTGTAATTTTACCTGNATACGGTTTTATTTAAATTTATAACAACAGTAATTAAATTGTTTGATATTAATACAGACCATCTAATATTATACTATCATTATAAATGAAACTATTTAATACGTAAGAATCGTTGTTGCAATAATTATTATTATAAATACACGGCGTAATTAACAAAGACTAACATATACGTGATATAATTTAATTTAATTATATATAATTTAATTCGTGATTTGTAATTTTACCTGCAACATTCGATCTCGATTCTACGCAACTTTTCTGCCACAGAAATTAAATTAAACGTTACATATGTTGTTGATATCGATAAACATCGTAACAACGTTTCGCGAAAAATACGAATAGAGCAAAAAGGATGGTTCATGTTTAATGTATGTATCACGTTGAAAATGTAAGAAAAGGGCCTTGGAAAGCAACGATACGATCCTGGGTATAATGCTTGCCCTCTCCCCTCCCCTCGCTGCCGATCGCCGCACACTACAGATTGAGGTGTGGCCATCGAGGGCTGCCATCTTCTTGACTTTCTGTCGCTTAACATTTCAGGTAAATACGCAATTATTTCTTAAGTAA